>NW_010581714.1:210891-230409 GCF_000705375.1 Tinamus guttatus | reverse complement strand
GCTCCGCGGCTTCGCGCTGCGGTGGCGGTGCGGGGCCGCGCTGCTCTCGCTGCTTCCGCGCGGTGCTGCGTGCGGCGCAGCCCTGCGGGCGGCTACCTCGGCGGCACCGTGTGATCCCCCCGAGGGGCTTTTCTGAGCGCCGAGTGACGAGCGTGTCTTATCTCACTCCGCCATGTGATGGTGCGAGCTGCCGGCGAGGAACTTCCCCAGAACTCCCGCAGGCTGGAGCCGCGCTTAAGCCGGCTGAGCCTGCAAGTGCGAGCGTGGTGACTCAGGGCTGAGGACGCACAAACATTGCTACAGCACGGAGCGAGTTTAAAACAGTGCAGCCCGCGTGTTTTTGTTTGTTTTTTTTTTTTCTCGTGTACTTTTTTTTTTCCGCCTGTAAAATGGAATGAGGATGTTTCACTTGTAGCAGCTGAAGTCTAAAACACCGTCTTCAAATCAAAACATCCTCTGTTTTTTTTTTTTCGCAGTGTTATTGTCTCCGTGTGCAAGTCACGCTATGCATTCAAATCCAAAAATATTTTTTTTTCCCTAAACTGAGCAGATTCCTCTCCATGGGATATATTAATAAACAGATACAAAAAATGCTAATTTAAGATCAGGAAAATTTTTTGTCTTCCTATTGAAAGTGATGGAGGCTTTCCTTCCAGGTTTTCTCACATGTTTGAAAGCCTTTACCTAATATGCATAGACGGGAGTATTTAGTATTTTTATTACTGCAGAACCTGGAGACCCCCTCAAAGTCTCAAGGGACGTACTGTGTGAAAGTAGGTTGTGATGACTGCCTAATCCAGTTCAGGCCTGTGCTCCTATTAAGTGTTTTATCTTCTAGTGCTCTAAGAGTGTTCACTGTTTCTGCAACAATTTAATACATTACAAATTAAGAGCCTGATCCTGAAATCACTGTTGACATGGACAAACCTGTTCAAGCTAGTAGGTTTCTAAGATGGGAGAAAAGGCTGAAAGGTCAAAATTTTAAATTCACATGAATGTAAAGAAACACAGAGGGCAAGACTTATAAGCTAGAATTCAGTGGTGCACTTAGCGTATGGTTTGTTTTAAACATGACAATAGTGAGGTCAATTTGTGCAGAAAATTACATGATTTGCTGGATTAGGACATTAAATAATATCCAAGCATTTTTTTTAATGTAGGTGATAAACCATTCCCTTATTCACATCAAAATAGTGAGTAATATGTATTTTCTCTCAGTGGGGGTGGCAATGAAGAAATCTTTGAATGACGCAAATAATTTAAATAATGCAAACGCTATGAAACTACACTACGGAACGACAAGGTTCAAACTGATGAAACATCTAGAGTCATTTTTATAATTTATGCTTAAGCTATTATTCAAAAAAATATTCTTCAGTGACTATTTTGCCCCCAGGTCCATCCTGAATGTGTTGTTAAAAGTCTGTAAGAAATATGAGAAGTGTGGAAAATTACATCAAGGACACAATACTTAAATCAGAAGTATGATTTGTTTTGGGTTTTCCTCACTACTTTGTCATTTCTCTTCAAAGCTGTTTCTACCTTTCACTTGAAAGGAGCTCTTTAAATTCTGAGTAAATAGAAAACATCTCAAGCTCAGATTACTCAAATGTTTTGATAACTTTGCTGGAATTTAAATGTGATTAGAAATTGTCAAGATAATTATCAAAGATATCTTTATGTGCTATGTCATTTCAACTATCCTCAATTCTGAGATTTGTAATTAATTCCTTTAATGTCTATTGGGTTGATGGAATATAGATTTGTTTTTTACAAATTATATACTTGGGGCATGCTCCTGTTCCCATTGAAGTTAATGGGAGAATGAGTGAGTCACTGATCTGCTGGGAAAACAGCAACTGCCTGTCTTTAAAGTTCAAAATAAACACTTTCTTTGAAGAAGTTAAAACAGTTACTAGTATAAAATTATTCTTCTGTAGGAAATAACTCTGTCTGAAAAGCACTAATAATAAAAACATTCTTTGATAGATGCTTAATCCTATCAAACCACAGATTTTGCATTTATGTGACAAATGGATTAAAAGTGTAATCCATTAATAATGGATTGTGCATCATAACAAAGAGTTTTTGTTAAACTAAAATATCACTTTCCATTTACAACAGATGTATAGCATAGTTATGTTGAAAGCAAATTTCTAGCAAGAATAGTACGGCATGTTGTTGGATAGAGGACTGCTCAGCGCATCTGGCAATTTAATCCATTAGGAGTATTGAGTGAATAAACTTCAGGGTTTGATAGTTAATATAATGTCAATGAAACTGTGCATGCTATTTGGTTCAGCATCCAAAAGGACAGTCTGCAAATGGAAATCTTCCATTGTTGATGCTGCAGTTAAAGTATAAGACAGCTATTGAAGGCACTGCCCAGCCTTGTATTTCTGTAAGCTACTTGCTGTTAGTTTAGCTAGGTATTGTTCAGATAAAGTTGTTAATTCAGCAGAGGCATGCGTGTGCATAGATTCTTGAGTCATTTGTATTGATAAACATAAAGGACAGTCTGCAAATGGAAATCTTCCATTGTTGATGCTGCAGTTAAAGTATAAGACAGCTATTGAAGGCACTGCCCAGCCTTGTATTTCTGTAAGCTACTTGCTGTTAGTTTAGCTAGGTATTGTTCAGATAAAGTTGTTAATTCAGCAGAGGCATGCGTGTGCATAGATTCTTGAGTCATTTGTATTGATAAACATTTCTTCTTCTTTTTTTGTCTTTTTTTTTCACCAAAGATTGAACATGAATGTAGTCCATACCGCCAGCCATGAAATCTTTACAGGAATTATGTCAGTGACTTGGACCATATTTTTAAGACAGCTGGGAAATCCACAAGGTACTTGCTGCACCCTTCGTCACTGGAATACCTTTTAAAAGAACGCTTTGCAAATCTGAGCCAAATCTTGCTGAAACCTTTCTGCTGATTTTGCTTCATTGAGGAACAGGCTGTGTTAGAAGAAAGCCACCTTCTGTGTCTTAGGAATAGTCATGTTTGGCACGAGCCATTTTGCTTATCAAGTTAGGATATCTGATGCCAAAGTCTGTCTAAATTAGATCTACTGTGTGTGGTAAGGAGGCTAGGTAGGTTTAGGTTGTAGGATATCTCACACAAAAAGTGCAGGGCACAGGTAGAAAAGGGACTAAAAGCAGTGCCATGCTAGGAATGGCCGTTTGGCCAATGGTAGCAAAGAGGAAAGGGCACTTACTGCAGCTGTGTGCACTCTCTGATTTGGTCTCTGATCTAAGTAAATGGGATGTAGGCATGTGGTGGGGGTAGTGGGAGAGAAGGAAACAAACACTTCACATTGGAAGAATACCTGGAGTTTGTGTTTCCAGTATTCCTTCACTGAAGAAAAAAAAAAAAGAGACCTTACTCAAATCAATCAGCAAGTGTCTGAGAGTTTTGTTATGATAGTCATCAGCATAGCAATTAAGTTCCTGAAATAAACTTTTTTTCCTATTACCTGTGTCCAACACACCTGTTTTTTATATATATAATTTAATGGAAGGACCAGCACTGTACAAACATTCATTAAAATGGCATTTGGCTTACATTATATAGAAAATACCCACCCATATTTTGACAAATATGAGTGGGAGGAAGAATTTTCAAGAATTGTCTTTAAAAGTTTGCAACTTGCCTCAGGAAAACAAAAGGGGTTGGGAGTGAAGATAACAGACTGGAAACAGATCTTATAAATAGAAGATATAAGAGAAGTCAAAAGGCTCAACATATTAATAAAGTGCGTAAAGAACAAAATTCTTTTTTTTTCTTTTTTTTAGGTTGCACTAGTATATATCTCAGCTATGCTGTCTTCTTACCTTTTTTGAACGCTCAGTTTCCTTCTTTCTCTGAAACAGTTTTGAGGAAGGTAAAAAAGTACAGTTTTTAGATCAGGTGTCTTTTTTTCATGATGAAAATGGCTTTTCAAGGGCAAAGAAAGGGTTTTTATATGCAAATCCAGTAGGGTACATGATGGTGTAGTGCAAAGAGTGGCATGTAATATATCATAGATGCAACACAGCTCTAACGCAAAGAACAAATTTGTTAACACTGCTAAAATGATTGCACAGTGTTTCCCCATTTTTGTGCCAAATTATGTGACCTTCCATGCCTTCTAGTCCTTATTGCTACTTGGCTGTAGGAGGAAGACACCCTAATACTGTAGGAAGTGGCTGAGCCCATGCTACACTTGGCTTATCCCATTTTGCCAGCAAACACCTTGCAAGCCAGTGCTGCAAAATCAGACATGCAATGCTGCCAAGCTGTAAAGGAACAAGTAAGACCACAGTGTGGTACGATTCAAGCAGAGTTTTCTAATTTCTCAGTCAGTATTGTGCTGGCTGGAGAAAGAGGGCATTGATGGGTTTCCTTGCCCTGTGGGGTGTCTCTGGCCGGCTCCTTGTGCTTGCCCGCGGCTGCTCTGTCTGCCAGGTTTCCATGTACGATCTCAAGCCGTGCAAGGCACCATTCTCAGCAGGGCTCAGGCTGGACTTGGGAAGTTGCTTCTGGGGTAATTGGCCTAGGCCTGAAGGCCTTTCCACAGGGCTGTGCAGAGTGAGAATGATCTTGCCTGCAGCTTCATGCTTGAAACATCTCCCTGTCTGTTCCATTGCTGTCACTTGTGTCTGAGAGTAGGACCAAATGGACTCTCAGCTTTGTCATGGCAATACACCCACATCAGGGCCTCTGTTGTCTGCTTCTACCTATGCTGCCAGGGCAAGTACAGATGAGCTGCTGGCAAAGCAACAGAGAAGAACAGAGGCCCTTTCTGGCCTGCACCCTCCTTTCATCTGTACTACAGTGCTGTCAGGCAGGCAGCAATCCGTAATCATTTGGGGATTACGTGACACCAGATAAACTGGCATAGGAGCCAATTTTGGGACAGCAGTGAGGATGCCAAACACCTTCTGGACTGTGAGATAGAGTGAATGGGGCGTTCTGAAGTCATCTGCAGGTGTCCTTCCTTGTGGAGGGCCCTTGACAAGATCCTCTGGGGAAGCAATCCAGCAGAGCAAAGATGGGCATAGCCACTCATGCCATCTCCTACATCAACACCAGTAGACCTTCTAAATATCCTCGTACTCAGAAATTAATTGTAGCTTTCTTTTTACAGAGATCTGATTTTGGCCCAAAATTTCAAATTCTTACTTAGATCACTGTTTTTATATATATATAAGTTGAGAAGAGCTGTGTGATTTTAAAATCACCTGCTTTATCAAATCTAACCAGAATACTTATATTCAGCATTTTTTTATCCATGCTGATTAGGCCTCAAATCACAACACCTTTGTAAGCAAGGTACTCAAGTACTTCTGTCTTGCCTTTCATTTGAGGAATTCAAAGGCTTGTGACAGCATTGGGCATTTGACAGCATGTAAGGACAGAGATGACACAGAAGCCTCAAGACATAAGCAGTTTCCCCAGATCTCCTTAACAAAGCAATGGTTAAAGAATGGGGAAAAATCACAGAATCAGGGAATGACAGAATAGTTGAGGTTAGAAGGGGCCTTTGGAGATCATCTGGTCCAACCCCCTTGCTCAAGCAGAGTCCCCTGAAGCATATTACTGAGGATGGTGTCCAGATGTCTTTTGAATATCCCCAAGAATTAAGACTGTACAACCTCTCTGGGCAAACTGTTCCAATGTTCTGTTACCCTCACAGCGAAGAAGCTTTTCCTCATGTCCCATGTTTCAGTTTGTGCCCGTTGCCTCTTATCCTGTCACTGGGCACCGCTGAGAAGGATCTTGCCCAATGCTCTTTACAGTCTCTGTTGAGATACTTACACACATGGCTAAGATCCTATCCAGTCTTCTCCAGGCTCTCTCAGTGTTTCCTCATGTTAAGAGATGCTCCAGTCCTTAATCATTTTAGTAGTCCTGGGACCAGGACTCACCCCTGGGGGACTCCACTACCCTCTGAGCGATGCCATTCGACCAGTTCTGAATCCACCTCCACTGTCCCTGTAGCCCACACTCCCTCAGCTTGCCTATGAGGATGCTATGGGATGTATGTTCAACAGAAAGTTTGGAAGGCAAAAAGTGGAAAAGTTGGAATGGAGTCATGTTCATAGCTCCTTCTGTCTAGCAGACTGATGACATGTCCATCAGGGAAAACAGGGAGACAATCCCTTTAGCCCTGTCCCATCTCCACATAATTCTTAGCTGCGATAAAATATAAAATCAATATGGACCTAATGATAAAAGAAGCTAGAACCAAAAACTAGAAATCAAAAATGTGAAGCTGGAAAAGGAAAACCAAAAAAAACAAAGATTAACTTAGAAAAATAAATGCTTTAGGAGGCTACCTATTGCCACCTTTTTGTAGTTCATCATCTTATATCACAAGTAGGACAGTAGAAAGCAATAGTATTCTTGACAGAATATAATTTTATAATGGTGGAAAATTAGGTAATATGGGATAAATCCTTGGCTGGTCTGCGCTTGTACTCAATGCATGTAAATAGGGAGCAAGTGGTTTTAGCTCTGTTTGTGTCTAAGAAAATAATGGTGAGGCTCACAGCAGCCTATAGGTCTTCTATGGAAGAGGGACAGGGCAGCAGATAGCTTGAAGCCTGCCATGCCTGCTCAAATCTCGCTTGAGCCAAAGAACATTTGTTAGCCCTCCTTCAGAAGCAGATTTCTGCTGTTTTTGTCTTGGAGGAACCAGAGAACCTGGACCAAGGGATGAAGATTGATGAGTTAGTGTTGAATATCCCAGGTATGTTGGTTACACTATGCTGCAGAATTCAGCTCCTTACAAATACTGCTTCTGTGGGTAACATAGCAAAATAAGAACTGGATTAAGAAGGCGTAGCAAAGTGAAAAGTAGGAATTAAAATAAAAAGATAGTACAAATTCCCATTAGTCTGCAATGCTGGCATGCTAGATTCTGTACATCCCAAACCAGAACAGTTTCCCTAAGTGGCAAGGATTGTATCAACCCCCAGCATGTGTCCTACTTACCAGTTTTTCTCTCTAGTCTCGATGGTAGTAGCAGAGCTTCTCATGCTGCAGGCCTTCGACCATGACTTGTTTTCATTCATTAACCTGAGGGGAGGATCCGTGGGAAATCTATGATGCTTTTCCACCTGGCCCTATGCAGAATCATTTAAATGAACTCACTGACTCTGTTGCAGCATCAGTTACAACCTCTGTTGCGGTGTGTCTGCCCCGATTGTGCTGCAGTCAACACTCCCACATTAGAAAGAGCAATTCTTACCTAAATCCATGGAGATGATTTTGAAGGAATGAAAGGCCATGTGTTGCTCACATGTTCCACAGAGCCATGTTGTTGAACAGCCATTTCCTTGGAAAAATATATTTGATCCTCTGTTCTTTACCTGGGTATTTGTGCCAAGCCTTATGTTGTAAATTATTTTTTAATACTTGAATATTACAAGGCTTTCAAGACTGCACTGATTGGATTGCAACACAGCTTGGGGGAAAAGTATTGGAACATCTCTATTATATGCACTGGTTCCTCAGAAGATAAAATTAGCCCTCAAGAAGGAGGATACAGTTATTATAAATGTTGAAAACAGGTTTTTATTATCAAATCAATAGAAATGTACCAACAGATTTGGACATGAGGAGAGACTGAAAGTGGGGTGTGGGTATTAGCCATGTAGGAGAGAGATGTTTACTATATCATATTGTATTAGAACAGCCCTAAATGGTCTGAAATGACAAGATTCTCCCTAAATAGCTCTTATTATTCCAGAGTAGGGGGAAGCCCCTGCTACTAGAATTTACAGATTAAATAGACAGGATGAGCAAAGGATGGCTGAAAGGAAAAGAGAAATGTCATTCCTGTTTCACAAATGGGACTATGAGGCATCGTGAGATTGACATGATTCTCTGGAGAGAGAAAATTTTAATGTAAATGGTCTTAAAGTCTGCTGTTTTGCATATGTCAAAAATGCAGGAAAGATGTTCTATAAAAATTTACAGAACAGTGCATCTATAAAAAAAAAAGAAAATTGTAGGATCCATCCAGCAAATCTTTTTAAACTAGTTTCAATAGCAAATATTTCAACATAAATAAAAATTCATCCACATCAAAAGGTGACCAACAAAATATCGTGGTTCAGTCTAGTAGGTTACAGTGTTCTGTGCATCAGAAGTTTAGATTAAAGCCAAAAAAATGTGTGAAGAATAAAATCAAACTTGAAGAAACTTTTGATTTGCAGAAATAAAAGTAGAAGATGAATTCTGGTAAAAATGATCTTTTTGTTATATTCGGGAAACTATGAAGATGTCTTGGGGAAGGAGATTTATGGCCCTGCACTTATTGGCAGAAGATGCAAGCACAGATTGTTAGACTAAGGACTAGTGTTGAGTTACATCCTAGAAGGTAGGACCCGTGGATGGTGCATCCTTATTAAATAGACTACCTGGGGCAGCAGTGATGTGTTCACAGTGGCTGAAGTAATCAGTGCAGCTGCCAAAGCAACACTGCAGGAGCTCTTTTCTTAGGGAGTATTGAGAGCGACAGATAAGTGTGGATAACCAATGAACATATTTTGCCAGGTCTATTTAGTAGTGTCCTGCAAAGCAGAAGCTGACTGCAGCAAAAGGAGTTCAGATCCTCCCAACAAAACTGTTGTCCCAAAGGCACACTTACCGGGATCTTCCTGGTTTCCTGGACTCACTTTTGTCTACAGCAAAGCAGCGTTTAATCTGCCAGTTCGTCCTTCTCCCCACACTTCCTCTGCATCTTCTCCTGGTTCTCACCGTGAATGCCTTGACTCTTCGTTTCCACTGTGGAGTCTCCTACCCACTAGATGTTGAGCTCCACAGTATGAAAATTGGCTTTAACTTGGAAATTCACCTGTAATCTTTTCCTTCCAGAACAAGGCGCAGCCCAATGGCTGATTTTCTCTTTACGTTAGGAGGATTTTCCATCCATTCTCTGGCAAAGGTGTGATCTAGTTATTACAAGTAAACAGGTTTGTTATGACTTTATATAGCTTTATTGATAGATAGTGATATACACAGAATAGCAGTTATGCCACCTATTCACCAACAGAATTGTATATCCAATATATATTGCAAGATATGAAGATGCATTTTTACAAGAATAAAGAAGTTTACAAGTATAAGATGTATGATGAAGATCCATTTGATCCTAAAACTGTTTTTTTTTTTGCTTGCAGCTCTTCGTAAGGCAGATGTAAAATCTATTTAAACAAACAGAGGCACATGAGAAAATGAATGCATTAATCACAATTCTACTAGACCTTGCACACATTCACTTACCTGTTTTTCAGGTATAAATCTTTGATTATATTTTCCCACATGAATAAAAGGTCAAAAAAAAAAGGAACTGGAAAGAAGATGCAGACGTTTAATAAGAGTCTTCTGTGTGTGTGTGTGTTACATAGGTTAGGAAATTAGAATTTGCTTCACCGAAAAAGGGCAGCAGTGTACAAAATTTCAGCTTTCCAAGAACTGAGGTGGAATCTAGAAGGGCATAAATGCAGTAATAGATTGCAGAAGTGAATGGTTAAGCAGAAAGGTTTCCACTTTTCTTTGAACCACTGCAACTAATCTTGCATACATTGTTGGCTGCCTTTTGCAAATCATATCACTTCGGAGAGGCATGAACCCCTTGAAAAGCAAAATCCACTAACAAGGCAGCCAGAGAGATTTGAGTTCTTTAATTGAGCTCATGCTGAATTAATGTCACATTTTCACATGCTGCTTAATGACATGGAGGATGGCACAGCCATGCCATTTTTATACTGTATGAACCGAGTTCTGAGATCTGGAGAGGTGCTTAGAGATGGCATCTATCTCACTCAAATCTAAGTGCCTATCAAATTTTAAAAAAAGAATAATAATACTTAAACACAGCTTCTATGAAGTGCTCGTCATCCACAGTTCTAACAGTACTTTTAGAAGGGATGTCAGTATCATTACTTGTGGGGAAATCGAGTATCATTACTCAGATGGGGAAACTGAGTCATGAGGCAGTCATGTGCTTGTCTAAAGTCATCCAGAAGATCTGCAGCAGACTTAGGAACAGCTACTGTGTCCCATAAATACTAGTCCTGCCCTATAGTCATCACGGTCTTGTTTCTGCCTCTGGAATTTGCTTGAAAATAACCTCTCTTTCTATAACGAGGGTCGATAAGAACTGGCTGCTGGTTTTCCAAAGGCTTTTGTCTTCTCCATGCAGGGCAAGTGCTGTTACTGATGACTCCTGCTGTTTGAACACATGGAACGCAGTAGCAGTGGATATATGTAAACATGTATGTGAGTATATAAGCTTTGCACTAAACAGTAGATTGGAATTCACTTTGGAAATTCCTTCCCCTCTTATCACCAATACAGCAATTTCAGAGCTAACTCCTTTTATAACAAGGTGGAAAAATGAGTCAGTTATAGTGGGTAGAAAATTGAATATAAAAAAATAGAATAGAGAGATTGAGTTGCAGAGATACATATACTTTTGCCTTATACATCTGTTAGCTCCTATTTTTGGTCTTTTAATTTATTAGCTTTAAAACTATTTTACTTTATGAAAGTAAGTTTAAGAAAAAATCTAATACTAAACATAAAGTTTTGCCTGGTAAGATATATTCAACATAACTGCCGTCCACAGTTAATTTATTTTGGTTATTTGATTTACTGCAATGGCATGTTCAAGGGGCAACATCATTCTTAACAACACTCCTGTGGAGTATAAGCAAAGTGGTCTTAAAGAAACAGAGATATTGTAGCATTTAATATGAAATTAAGATTTTTACTTTTCATTAATTTATGTATATCAAAACTTTCCTTCAGGGAGCTGGCTCGTCAAAAGGCACTGGTATTTTTACATAAATTATTGCTGATCCGAAGAATTACTTTTACACTCACTTAAATCTGTCCTGTTTGTCTTAAGAGTCGAAGAGCCTTGTTAATAGCGAATTCCAACCAAGGCCATAACCTCTGGAATATTTTATAGTATTTTGACATTGCCTTTTAGTCTGAGTACAACTACATAGGCTTCAAAAACGCACTTTCCATGAAACGCTGGGAATAACTGGGAAGTTAACCCACTCTGAGCTGTTCTTATTCTATTGCTCTCAAACTAATAACTAGCACCAACAGCTGACACGGCAGCCACTGAGTAAAAACATTGGTTCCCTTTTGCTGTTGGTTTCCTTTTGCCATATTTCTAAATGGTGGCAAGATGTTGTTTCCATTTTAAGTACTTCTGATTTCTAATACTCCAAATAGGATTGTCTTACTTTAGAGAGACGTCCTATTGCTTGTGCTAAGTGTGTACAGGCCACAAGCAAGTTCTCATCTAAGCTTTTTTGGTGCCTGGGTTACTTAGCATACCTCCAGGACTTGGGAAGTCATGGCTTTATTTTGTGTTTTTTAACCAATTAAAATCCCATTAAACAAGTTGACATCTCTATTAATGAGCAATCTCACCCAGCATTCACTTCAGTACCATTTCTATCATTTCTAGTTTCTTTTTTTTTTTTTTTTTCCCCTATCTTACTATGCTAACACCTTCTATCTGGAAAAAAATAAGGTGACACGAAGAATGACAAGTAAAACAAAGGGCTTGGGGTTCCTTAATAAGTTCTAGCAATTGACGAAATTATCAAATTTTTGTTGAGACTGAAACATCATTTGAACTCTCCACTGCCTGTAGAGCTACAATTATCAAACTGTACCACAATACCGTAGGAGTGGATAGGCAACTGTGTTTTTGAGATATTGCTTGTAATTACTAGAAAAGATAGGGATATTAGTAACAACGTTCATAAGATTTATAGCTTGTTTGCTGGTGCATAGAAAAATAAGTGCAGATCACTGAGGGTTCCTTGCTATGAGGTCTGAGAATTAATGTTGTTATCCATAATTTATTGTGGATAACATAATAAATGTTATGTGCTTCTAGTCTACATTCAATTGGTAAAGAAAGTAAAGACAGACAGAGAAAGGAGGAGTAACCTTGCTAAGATTTGCTTCATGTAATTATCGTATTCACCCTGGCCCTGAAAACAAATAGAGAAAACTATTGTTACTTAAATATTGGCTTGGTATCTTACTTTAAAAATTGAACACCCATTCATTAAAACATAAAAAACTCGAGCAGCCCTCTTGCTCAGCTCCTGTGCCTTCAATGTGGTGCTCCCGTGGGAATTTTGGAAGTGAGAAATGCAATATTGAATATGCTCTAGAAAGAGTTCAAAGAAAGCTCTTGGCTTAATGTGATCCATTTTCTGTATTCTTACAGGTGTTTTTTTATGTATGTTTTCCATAAATAGTAGTTTCTGGATTTAGAACACAGGCTAATATTTACTTTCATGTGTATTTCTAAATGATGTCTTTAAATACATTTTCTCTGCATTTAAATGCACAGATGATGATGAAGAAAAAGGCAGCAGTAGCTTGATAGATAAACTTTTGTCTGTTAAGTCCTAGTACATTTTTCTCATTAACTCATGCTTATACCTATGCAGATATTAGATATATGTATTTAGAGAGATTTAAAACTGATACAGTGCTTTGAACATGTACAGACTGTTGCATCTAGACTGTAGCCAAAAGCAGAAAATGTCTGTAATGTTTTTTAAGCTGACTTCACATGAAGCTGGCTAGCAGAACACATCGTTTAGTGCCCTGCCTACCTTGTAGACCTTATCTTCACAACACATCAGCTTCACTCCAGCACAGGTTTCCATCTCCACATTTTAAATGAAGAGCTGAACAGTTAAATAAATGTCTTTACAGTGCATGTTCTGCTTTCAGTGTTTCCAGACTAGCTTCTGGGTTCCTGCCTTCCTACTGCAAGGGCCAAATTCTGCGTGTTTCAGAGCAGTGTAATTACACACACAAGAAGATCTTGTTGAACAATAATGAAATTTAAAATAGTTTAAAAAGTAGTAAGGCTCCTATGGCAGCCCTCTAAAACCATTAAAAGAGAAAATGGCTGCTTTCACTATTAAAATGTACTTTGATCATTATGCACATATCCTTTATCCCAGTGCTTGTTCCTCCTACTTTTTTTTTTTTTCTTAGAATATACATCTTTAGGCATGACTGAAAATATTCATGTATGTGCTTGGTTTAAGTTGGAAAATATTCCGGATGTGGCTACTCACATGCTTACAGCAAGTTGTTATGTTTGCAGGAGCTTTAAGTGTTAGGATTGTGATGACAGTAATGTGTTTTCTTACATTGTCATTGCTGAAAATCTGTGTTTAGATGTAAGTGTTTAGATAGCTGATTTCCACTAAGACTAGAAACTTTTCCCCCCCCGCATAACTATGGAACGGTATGCCTATAGTTGTGTTTAATAGCAATAATAGCACCATTTGTGTCCATCGTTATTGTTTTAATACATACAGGTATTCTTGTTTTATGTTATTACTACTGAATTTGCTCAGACTGGAGAAGAGGAGGCCCAGGGAGGACCTAGGAACAGCTTTCCAATAGCTGTTGAGGAGGCTATTGAGGAGCCAAAGCCAGGTTCCTAGCAGGGCTACATCGTCAGAGGACAAGAGACAACAGACATAAGTTGAAAAGAAGAGAGGTTCAGACTGGATGTAAGGAAACCTTATTCTTTGCAGGTGCAGGTGTCTTGTGAGGCTCTCCAGGCTTTGTCCTTGGAGCTTTTCCAGACCCAGCTGAATGACCTGTGCTGCCCACTGGCTGACCCTGCCCAGAGCAGGAGCCTGGACTAAGAACTTCCTGAGGTCCCTTCCAACTGAATTTTCTTATGAGCTACCATTTGAAACAGATAAAAATCGATATTGCATTCAGAGGACAAAAGAATTAATGTGCTACAGTTCTGTATGAACTACAGAATCACACTGAAAGTTAGTTTTGTTCTAACTTGTGACTCATTTCTCAGCTTCGATGGACCTGAACATACATGGTTAAAGGATAGGTGGTTTTAACTCTCTAGCTATTGAAGAAAACAAGTTATCAATGCCTTAGTAAACCATAAGAGAAGGAAGCTTCAAAGTGCTAGGGTTTTAGTTATTAATATATTCTTAGGTTTCTGGCAACCCAGCAAATTTCTTCAAAAAGCAGAACTTCTCTGTAAAAAGATAGTCAATATAGTTTTCCAAATGAGACTTCTAATACATAAAGTTTAATATACTGCAAATCTTTTTCCACACAGGGTTCTCTTTAATCACATATCATGTCAAAAACCAGATATACCTTCATTCCATAGTATAAAGTAATATGGGTTTATACTATACATTGAAAAAAAACTAATTATGTTTTACAATTCAAAAAGGAACCAGAAAGTCACATCAACCATGCTAATCTTTGCCTGAGATTAAAATAAAAGAGAGTGAGAGAGAAAAAACAGCTACAGCTTTTTGATTTTTTTTGAAGAGTCTGATTTCAACAGCTGCAGAGAGTAATTATTATAAAGGCTGTAGTCCCAATTGTTTTTGAGTTGATGTTGTAGCCATACCATAGCAGATACTTAGCAGATGTAGACCGAAGCACACAACTTGAAACATATGGCAAGATAAAATCTGAAAGCTATGCTAGCTAGCTGCCATAAAGACTTTGTGGGGGAAGAGAACCTTAAATCAACACAGACTTTTAAGGAAGGACAGCACAAGCTTTACAGGATAGAAATGATGATACCGCTCTATCACTTGGGCGTCTGTAGCTGAAATCACTGCAAACAGGAGTTGCTGTGTTTTATTCTAATTGAAGGATCTTAATGATAATTTCTTCAAAGCTTCCACATAGCAATCACAATCTCAAAGCCCAATTATTGCACATTCTATTATTTTAAAGTCTTTCTCACAGCAGCAATGTTCCCAAGAAGAGAGGAAAAAATTTCGTATAGCAGCAAAAAGAAAATACATTTCAGCATAAATGGTTCTTATTAACTGATTATAGCACTGAAGAAATTTCTGCCTTTTGGAAGCTGTCTAGGAGGTTTCCACTGGCAGCATGATGTAAATAACATACTATCTTCCTTTTTGCCTCATGGATAT
The DNA here is from genome assembly GCF_000705375.1 of Tinamus guttatus. The sequence continues at coordinate 215,421 of NW_010581714.1, read as the reverse complement.
GTTGAGTTCCAATTTCTGTGGTAAGATACTGTACTCAAATTGTCATTCATTTCATTTTAATCATTCTAGTACAGAAACAGTTGCATGCATCTTAGAAGGCCTGCAAATAATTACATTTTATAAATAATATGTATTTCAATGTCAATGGGTATCATGCCTTAAAGCTGAGACCATTTTTTCACAGATATATACCCCTACACACGCATGCATTCATTAAATATACACACGGATAGTAACACTCTGCTGTCTGTCAGTTGCCTGCCTGCTATCTTGAATTTCCTTTGCCAGCCACTTACTGCTGTGCTCTGCTAACCATCACTATTACCCTGGTTTTCAATCTTTCACCCTTCCACCACCCATCTTCTGCTGAATGTTTCCCTGAGTTGCCTGGTCATATTGTAGCGTGTCTGTCAGCAGCAGCTGGCATCACAGAACTGCTTTAAGGTGTGGGTGACGCTTTACTAACTGTGTGTTTATGTTTTCTTCCATATATTTTGGTGAATGTATTCCTGGTTCTTAGGTAAAGTAAGTGCCATGAAAACAAATTCTTCTGTCTTCTGTTGTCAGTGTTTTTGCGATTTTGATATTGTTTATGTATGACAACGTGCTGGTATAGAACTGAGTGGGGTGTCCAGTGTATGGCATGCAGCAACATCCTCCTTCTGCATTCAAGCCTTTAAGATCCCACTTTTTTGTTGTTTGTTTTTGTTCAATAGACATGCTTTGGTTCTATTGCAATTTACTGTGCCTGTGGGTATTTATTAAGCCCTTGAATGCATCTCCTCTCTACTGCACAATTTCTTAGGGGAAAAATCGCTTCACCATCCATTGACTTGCTAACCATTGCACAACTCACCCTTAACAGCTACAAATGGATGGCTGTATATGGCTGAAATACGTGTTCAGGTCTGCAGAGAAAAGAAACAGGATGAACCATGACCAGTAGGTATTTCATATTAGAAAAAAAATATTTTATGTCAGAATTAAAGTGGCTAGATACTATGAATAACAGTATGGCTCCGATTACCCTTAACTGAATAGGAAAAAAAAATCAAAATAGGAAGTGCGTACGCAGAGTGTCAGAAACACGGAAACATTCTGTAAACGCATGTAATTAATTGAAATGAAAGGCTCATTGCACCTGCTGTTCAGTTGAGAGATGTACCACAAGATACCAAGGCCACGGCACAAGGCAGTTCATGGTATGTGGCACACTTCTGCTTCAACATCTTGGGCTCCCTATTGCTTACTCAAGTAACCCTTTGGTGAGAGGATTCTGTTCCGTACTTGACTGAGTCTAAATAGAGGAGTTTGGGTTAAATAAGCATATGTGTTTGCATTGTCATTATTATAATAAATTATTATAATAATAACAGTAATTAGTTCATTTATAAGAATAATTTTAAGGTTCATAATAGATCTGTTATAATTATAGGTGTATTCGTAAAGGCACTCAAATTCTTTAACTGCTACATAGTTTTATTTGTGAAAAAAAACACACAAGTTGTAAAACAAATGAAATGCAGCTGAGGGAAAGTGAAATGAGTATGGAATATTTTTCTTCATAGTTTGACCCAGGTTACCCCATCCACGGAATTTACAGAGGTCAGAGATGTCACGTAAGAATTCAGAATACTAGAGAAGCCTGGATCAAAGAGGTTTTCTGGTGTTTTGGATTTTTTTTTTGTGTGTGTGTGTGTGTGTGTGTTTTTTTTCATGAAAGTGTAGTCCTATATATTGCATTTGTTGTGGTTGAGAGTTTACTATATATTGTTCCAAGACAGAAAGCTGAATCCAAGCGCTTCCAGTTTTTTCAGTGTTTGTAGTTTCCATCTGTCTAGGAATTTGAGACAAGAGCTCATTTCTGAATTGTACATTTCTGTGTGCTTTCTGCAATTCTGCTTTTGGTGTAGCTGCAGTATTAACGAAAGTGCTTTGGGGTCGGGATTAATGTCCCAGTCCTGCAAAATTAGCATATACATATCTGGACCTGGTTCAATCTGTGGAAGTGAGCGGCCCAGTGACTTCAACGGATGTTTGATTCAGACTTTTCTGAAATAACAATAACTGTTTGCAGGACTGAAGGCAAGAATGCTGCAGTCAGCGTACCCATATTAGTTAACAAACTCATGCAGAAAAGGTGCAAGTATTTGACATTAAGAGCAGAGGTCCTTTTTTCTTATGAAAATCGTGCTTTCTTGGTGGCTTAGAGAAAAAGGGCAATCACTGAAAAGTGATATTGATAATTCCTTTTGGAACAATTAATGGGACAAATTTTACACGTTCTATTTTTACAGGTTCTATTTAAGCAAGATCTTTTTCATTTACATAAGTAAGTAACTTCTTTGTTGTGTCCTTGTTTTTACTCACAACAAAGACAGTGCAGCCTTGTGGCTCCAACCTCATTTTCAGAAAGAAGTTCAAGCATAACAACATTAAATGTAATCTTCTAATCAGCACGCTCTGCAATATTACTACTTTAGGGACAGTGAAGTTTATAAATCAACAAAACTTAGTAGTAAAAAGCAGTGTACTTTTTAAGGAGGAACATTGTTTAGAAGAATAATGATTAAGTGAGATGGAAATGATGTTACTCTTAACAAAACAATTTACTGAAATGCTTCGAAAATGGAAATGCCAGCAGGCAATTTGCTTCATTTTGAAATAAGCTTCAACATTTCCTCCTGCCAGTGTGATGGTAGGACGAGGGAAGCATATATACAAACACATGCATATATATGTATATATATATCTATAAAGGTATGCACATCCACACATCCACGCATTCACTTATGTGCATATACATTTGTGCAAGGAGGTGATAATGCTTTACTTTGCATTGCTTATGTTCAGCTCTTTAAAACTGATATCTGCTGCAGAAACAGCTCTGTCTTAATGTCTCATGGCAAATGCAATGGAAGTAAAGCACTTCTTACAAAGTACTAAAAAGTTTTCAGACGTTATTAAAGAGTTTCAGGGTTACTGAATTTAGCTTGACAGAGCCTCTTCCAAACTCTTTTTCTACTCATGTAGAAGTTTGAACAAATGGCAACAGCGAAGGAAACCTTTTTGTTGCAAATAAATCTGTAGTTGTATTCTGTGCTTCTATACTTCTATATCGTAGTTATCAAATAATTCATCAAAGAGATTTGATAAATTCATTATTGAGGTGGGAAGAGAAAAGATGTGGAATGAAGAGTGGAGACTTGTCAGAGTTTCAGAGGAAAACTGTGAGAATCAGCTTTGCTAGCCTAGAACTTGGGATCCTCTAAGTTCACCATTGCGTGCACTTCCTTTTACACTTTGGCTAAAATAATTCTTATAAAGCGTTAGTAGGAAATAATACTCCTTAGTTGTAATACTGCCTTCTTGAGTTTCATATATTATGCCTATGCTTTTAGCGTTTGGCTGCGCTGAATTTGGCACAGGCTTAAAAAATGTTCAGAGTATTTTGAAAAGAAAGCAAAACTCACAAGAAGATGCATTTATATGCAAAGTATGTGTGAAAATGATGCTGGATTGGGGAAGTGTCTGGGAGTGGAGAGGGACGGACAAGGGAAGCAGGAAAATGGAATTGGTGAGGGATGGTTCCTGCCCTTTTGGAACATCACATTTGTTGCCCGACCTTCTCTAGTTGTGGCGAAGTGATTACTCCTGTTCTCCCTCTCAAGGCCCAGGTTTAGGTGCTCTCTGGTCCTCTAGACATCTCAGTGACAGCAGTTTGGAGTTTGTATCAGTCTGGGTGATTGCGGACCTTGTTTATAACCATCTGAGCTAGGCGCTGGTAGCTCACCGTCACATTTGGAAATCTGAAAACAGGATTTCAAAAGCACGCAAGCTGGGGAGAAACAGATTGGCCAAATGTATATATTGGCTTTCAGGCCCTAGGAAAAGGAAGAAAAAATACATGCTGAGATTCTCATCTCAAAGCTGTCCTGTTGGCATGTATTTATCCGACCCAGCAGAAAATGTCATTCTGAGAGGACTGCATGTCTCATGTCCTGTGGAGAGCCACTGAAGTTTAAACTTGATTTTATGTAAAGTTCCATAAAAGCCACATCTTTTTGTCATTTTCTAGGAAATAGTTGTACATCAGTGAGTCACAAGGTAAAGGCAGTGATCCAAATGTACAGTTGTTTGAATGAGAGGTAGTGAAGTGGCAGGACCAATATGAGAGAGAAGACACTGCTACCCAGTGTTCCAGCTTATGCTATACTTGATGGAGAGATACCCCAAATAATCACACTGTAATTCCTCCTTCAACACTCAGCCAAGATATTCTACATTTTGACTAAAAAAATGCTGCATTAAGGTAAGGTAGTAGGGCATATTGCAGAATATGTGTGCAGATCCTGCTGCCTTTATAGCATACAATAACTTAGCAAAAATACTTAATTTCAGTGTCAATCTTTTCATCTCCAAAGGTCTGGAAAAACATTAAATCTTATAACCCATATATGAGCAGGAAAGATATATATTATTCTTAAAATTTCTTGCTTTTATGCATGAAATTATTAAAGCTGACTGCAC
>NW_010581714.1:152344-208573 GCF_000705375.1 Tinamus guttatus | reverse complement strand
TGTAAAGACTTTGTTTTCTTCTGCTATCCCTGCCTCAGAAAAGAGCCGATGTCGCTTGCTCGCTGCACACAAAGGCTGCATGAGTTAATTGATTTAGACCTCCAGGCTGTTTTTGGAAGGCTGGAACATTATTCATATGAACCACTACCCACCAAAGATACAACCAGCTAACTCCTGTGCCCTCCATGCCAGTGCTTTACAGAATCACTGCGAGTATTTCCAACCTGCAAAGGATTAAGCAGGCCAAGCAGAGCTTTCCGCTCAGCAAATACAACATTTTTCGCTTTCTCTCAAATCTACATACCTTTTTTTTTTTTTTTGGCTTTTGCTCCTCAGATTTCGGTATCTAGCCAGGCTGAGTGTGGGCTCAGCAGGGCTGGCCTAGGGGAAGGCTTCAAGGAGCTTCCCAGATTTTTAAGAATTCTTTTGCTGTTTATTCGGGGCCAAAGACCTTCCACTTGCCCTGTTGTCAGAGGAGGGATTCACACTGCTATTGTTAATGGCCGAGGAGCAGTTGTATTTCCCTGGGGCTCCTGGAGGCATTTCTCCATCTCCAGGCTTCCTTCCACAAACCACTATTCACACAACACTTTCGAAATGGCAGCTGGCCGTGGCAGGCTCCAATTCACTGTGCTTTAGTCATGACTGTTGCTTCACGCTTGTAAGTAGCACTTCAGATTTTTTTCCCCAATTCCTTCCAGCTCAGCCAGTGCAGCGAGAAAATAGCTCTGCGCCTTGTTGATCTTCTGGATTGTGCAGATATTGTGCCGTTGGCTTTCATACCATATTTTCTGTGCCTTCCAGCTATTTTAGCTTTTTTTGGTTTTGCTTCTTCCTTTCCTTCTGCTTCAAAGCACTGCAGCTATGCTTTGTTGGATCAGTCACTTTCTAGGAAGAGTTAAATTCAGGAATAAGTTGCTGGAAAAGATGTGTATCTTATATAAAGTAAGCGTAGCAAACCAGCATGTTGCTTTGGCTTTCTCTTGTGCATAAAGAGTTAGCAGTAGTTAGAATGCTTTGTGATGGACTATTTCAAATGCTATGTGATTGAATAAAAATGTTTTCTAAGAAAAAACAGTTTCAGCAACAGCTTGAATTAAATGTTTTGAATTTTTGTTTCGGTTACACTGCTGTGGTTTGCCTTCATTTTGACCTTTTGATTCCTTATTGTAGTATGTAAAATGGGTATTATTCTATATACACATTGTATTTAAAAAAAGAAAAAAAAACAGGCAAATAAGTCAAAACTAAATGCTTTGATAAGCAGTGATATGAATAGGTAAGCTTTGATAAGCAGTAATATGAACGTGCTTTTCATCTTTCCTGTAATTTTTTTGTGGGGAGGGCAAAAACAAAATTGGCACTCTTCAATCTGAAGACACAGCAGGAAAAGATACAGTGGTGTAATTTCTTATGAAATCAAATTTTTAAACCTTGACTGTCTCAGTTCATAATGCACAGCATCTGCCAATCATAATTTGGCACATAGTTCTTGAAGAGTATTTTAAATTTACCTCATTCCATTTTGTAGAGAAAGTAAAGCTTGTTTCTCTATTAAAATGTTCTTTACAATTTCAAAATACCACAATGTTCTAGAAAGATAACATAAAAATGTGATTTTTTTTAATTAATAAACTGACTTGGGGATTGATTGATGTAACTTGGCCATCTCTTTTTTGATATTCCAATAGTCTGTGACATCTAGCGTCAGGTAATTTATATTTTTATTTCCCATAGTCCCACCTGGGAGGTGCTCCAGGGATTCAGAGTGTAAGTTCTAGATCACAGATACATGCTTTTATTTGCAGCTCTTTATTTTCACTAGGTAAAAGCTGAAAAAAAGACGTTTTAAAATGACGAAACTCAGTCCAAGCTTTCCCGGGAAAAATGTTTCTGCACTTTTTACCTCTAGTTTATGTAACATTAAAATTTACCACAAAGTCAGGAATAAAAGCAGGAAACAATCCTGAAAAAAAAAAAGTAACTGCCTGTATACCTTTCAGTACATGAGGGGAAGTGAAGTGTTGTGACACACTTCAGATTTACCCTGTCCCCTCAAGGATTATTTTAGTCTAAGTCCTATTTGCATAGGACTGGATCAGTTTAATCAGAGCTGAAGTTTTACATGTTAGTTCAAGAGCACAGTTCTGTGGATAGATAGCCCTCTGTTATAGCCAAACATGAATTACCCTGGTTTAAATTTCCACTTCTACTTATTTGGCGATATCAGATCTCTAAAAAGAGACATAAAAATCAATACCTCAATTTGGTCTGCAACTCCCTGTAAAGATTCAGTCCTTTTCAGAGGAATTCTAGGGATTTCATTCAAAATCAATTTACCTGGGTAGATTCTGTAATGAGGAGAGAGGGATGGATGTGTGATCTTTTGATTCTCCAAGGGTTTGTAGGAAGAACTCAAAAGTGCAATTGAAATATTACATCGAGATATTGCAGAGAAAATTACATGATTTTAGTTAGGCCTTTATTAAAGTGTTCAGTGGCTTTTAAACTCTAATTAGATGTTTAACTAAATTTCTACTTCGATGTAGTAATTCACTTGGAGCTTTTAATAAGAGCTTAAAAATGTTTGATTATTTTGTAATGTTTAGGAATTTTTAATCAAAGATTTCTTCAAATTACTTTTAGACCTTGTAAACACAACTTATGTTCTGTGAATACTGAGACAACGATCAGGAAAAAGACAGTATTCTTAAAGTGATTGCTTGCATTTTGCTGCAAGTAAATTCTATGTAGGTTTTATTTCAGTCTTTAGTACATAGCAGGAACTTCTGATTAAGTCTGATGTTCTTGTACAGTGAGATTCTGTTTGGATGTCTGCTGTTTTACACAAAGCAGCATACAGCTTTTGCAACGTTTTGAGAGAAAGCAAATTTTGTTAGATTTTTGACTAAGATGTTAAGATCTGATAGTCTTTTGCAACCGTTGTGTATTTTATAAAAAAATAAAATTTAATAATAATAATCATAAATTTAATAGCTTTCACTTGGGAATTTTGAAATGCCTTGTGAAGAACTATTAGTTCAATTCACACTGTTTGGAAGAGGTTATCATCTCTGTTTTAAACACAGGGTCTTTAAGCGGCAGCGCCACACGTGATAGTAAAGGCTACTTTCACATACTCTTCACAGATGCTGTTGCTCCTAGATATCGCTTCTTCTCAAATCAATTTCAGAACTGAGATAGGTTTCATTTTAGAAAACCGAAGCGTTCCTCGCACAGGAGTCGATGCCCCAGTCCACGCTCGCTCGCGCAGGCAGCGGGAGCTCCCTTCAGCGGCCGGGTTTGCTGCTTTTGCAGTGAGCGACACCGCAGCGCAGGCCGCGCGGCAGCCCGCGACGCAGTGCGCTCTCGGGAGGGTTCCCCTGCTCTCACTGCACCCCAAAGGCTTCCCGGGAGGCAGCCCCATGGCTAGGACGGGGCCAACGGGCACATACCCCACGCTGCTGCCTACCGCGTAGGCAAATAGAGGTGCTCCCGGGCCCGTGGGCTCGAGGACTCAGCCCACAGCACGCTAGATTTTGGCGTGCGTTTTGCCTCCTGTCTCAGGTTCATGGCTCAGGGTGAGGTGTGCTCAGGCTCCGAAAGGAGCGCTGGAGCCTGGGATCACTTGAGCATCCCCGTGATGAATGGCTGAAACGGAAGCGAGCAAAGCTGAGCTCTGGGTTGGCATCCAGTGAAAACACAGATGTGCTTTCTGTGCCAGACATCTGTGTTGTTCCAAGGAGAGCTCTAGGAAAGAAACTCTGGCATTTCTCCACCTGGAACGTGTGAAAAAGGCACAAGAGCTTCGTCTGCTTTTCACTTCGTGTGCGCTCTGTTACATCCCAGGATGCCGGCAGCTCTTAAAAGCAGATCAGGGTATTTCCATCCAAACCTGGAGCTTTACTGATCCCCAGGTGTACCATGTGGTTTCCAAACTACTGTCCCAAAGTGTGCCCTGGGATCATTGGCAAGCTGAGAAGTTCTCTCAGGCCAGTGTTCCTTGTGCTATTTCTCACCTTCTGGTTGGAAATAGAGAGCGTGTGCCCTCATGGCATTACACCTCAGAGTATTTACATGTTTTTGCTTTTTTTAAAGTTAAAAAATCCAAATCTTGCCTATTCTGAATGATTCCTCGATCAAGTGAAAACACAGTAAAATTCACATTGCAGATCATAAGGTGTACTCTTTAAAGTAAACTAGTGGCTTGTTGTTGCTAACCTCTTAAACAACAAGAAGAATTGTCTTTGATAAAGTATTCCTTTCTTCAGTTATATCTTTCTGGAATTTCCAGTTCACATCTCTCTAATCATCCAGATGATTCTTCTATAGAAAGGTTTCAAACCCCTTTTCTCCTGTTCGTTAAAGCACATTTTATTTTCCATTTATATGAATTGACCCTGCCAAGAGATCTGGCTCTTGTTTTGGCAGCAGGAGATGTTACATGCCCCTGGACAAATCAGCAAACTACTCTAAACATTATTTATGTAACCATTTTTAAGGTATCTATAATGGCTTGCTTCATCTTGAACATAGCAAACATAAAGTAAAGCTATGTTGGTATTAATCAGGTTCCTAGAGGAGGAGCTGGACTATAATCAAGTGAAAACTTCTTTCAAGAAGAAGGAAGATCAACCTGATAGATGCAAAAAATGGTTGGTCAGAAGCAGGAGGAAACAAAAAGGATGGCTTCAAATAGCCTACCTTAAAATACTGGGATTTAGAACACCTTCTGCATGGAGTTGACAAGAAACTTTATCTGGATGCAAGAAACCCAAGAAATATGTGCTATCAGGATTCACCTGTAATGCTAAATAAAAATTCAAATGGTTAGTTTGCCATCAAAATATTCTACATCAGAAACATTCTAACAGCAATTAATTCTAATTGTATTAAGAAGTTCTCCTCCTGTCTTGCAGATGCATTCTTTACGGTCATATTTTATCTAATTGTTTCATGCTTTTTATACAAGATCCATTGTACTGTTCAAATGGTACCAGTGTAAAGCAGAATTCCTGGATTTTTTTGCATGTGTCACTTCACTAATGCCCTCAGCCTTTGTTTAATTTACTGAAAGTGAGAAATTGAAAAGTAAGAAAGTTTTCCAGATTCCACCTAACTTCTTGGAATCCCATTAAAAGAGTCCTAACTCAGATTCCTGTGTAAGAAAACATTTCTATATCAAGCAGCTACCCGAACATCTTTCCAAAAGCAGCATTGTGGCCGAACAGAAGGTGTTGTGAGCTCTTGGAACTGCCAGCCTTTCAGTACGTGCCAGTGTTCCTGAAAGTCAGTCTGATAGCCCCACCATGTTATGAAGGTGAAGAAACTGTAGGGTTCAAATTTTTAATTGCTTTGTTGTAATTTGGATGTCAGTACTTTAGAATACTGAGTTGGTACTTGCTAACAAAAGAGGGCTGCAAAAATTAGAGCTTAGCAAAGAACTATTGCTGAGCAGACCTTATGTTCCAAATACAGTAAATCCTGTATAAAACTACCATATTATTGCCCCAACAAAGTGCCCTTAACAAAGTAAAAAGTGGAATTCTAGATTTCAAAAATAATTACGTAGGCCCTGATTTTGCATCGCTGAGTATGTGTGCATGGGTTCTTGTATATGAAGTCAACAGCTATGTTGCAGGCAGGGGATTGCTCACTGTATAAACATATGTGCTTGTTTTCTGTAAATTCAGGATTTAAACGGAAGAGAGAGATGAGCGAGTACCATTGGAACTGCATTAGCGTTGCAGAAAACTGCACATATTCCAGTGGATGTTTGAAAGGTTGATCTGGGTGAAGTTAGATGGGCAAGTGCAAATGAACCTGTGATACTGAAGAAAATTCATGCACTGTATACAGCACAGAATTACCAATCTACTGCTGGTTAACCGCTACAGAGCGAGTCTTTAGTATGAAAGTTGTAGTTTTCACAGAGACAGTCGAAAACCAGCTTGAGCTCAGGATGGACACAACCTTGCTCACTGCTGTGAGGCTTTTTTCAGTTGCCTCTATGGTGTTAACATAAACGTGGCTTTATGTCAGGCTCCATAGCCATTTATTTTAGTTTATTTATTTCAGCTCCAAGAATGGCTAGACACTGGTAACTGTAACAGGCAAGTTCCTGACACAGTCTTTTAAACACATTTTACATTAATTTGAGTATCTTGTCTATTTAAAGGCCATTTCTGGCATTGCCTTGGCACAATTTTAAGTAAAGTTAGAAGCTATAGTTAGCTAATTAAAAAAAAAAAAAACCTTCGAAAATTCTAGTTACTATTAAAACACTATCAGGGTGTCTAGGCCAAATTCTTCAAAGATGAGTCTATACTTCAGAAATATGAAAGGACATTCAGTTAGCATGCACGAAAAAATTGCATGTCTTGCTATAGTTCTGGTACACGAACAGTGGGCTTGTATACCTCAAGTGTAAGATCAGTCAAGATTTTTCCTTACTTGCCTCAGTGTAAACATGGAATAGCCTTACCATCTTCAGTACCATATTTACAGCATTGCAAAACAGATGGATACAGTTTGAGAGCTGCAGAAACAGAATGCTTGCATTGAAACAGACTGCTTCCATTTTTAGTGTAAAACTATCTTATTTGAAAAAAAGCTGAGATTTCAAATAAAAACTAGGATTTTATTTTAAACAAAATTATTATTTGAAATAAATATGTTAGAAATACTAACTTTGCCTGCGTAGAGATAAGTGTATTTTAGTAATATGTTTAAATCATGTCAGAAAATGCACTTTTGTAATGATTATTAGGGAGTTATATTACATTAGTTATTTCATTATTCATATTCAATATTAACAATTTATTAAACCGGAATAAAAGTACCCATTGCAGGCTGAAAGTTAGAACTGTGAAATGTTATTCTTTAAAGCTATTAAATGTGCAGAGTTAGGAGAAAGTAAAAATGTGGAGAAAGGATGGTATTTCAGAGAATCTAATGGTGAGGAAAGACGAATATTCATTAGGCAGTATTTTTATTTTATCTTCCTTCTGATTCATTAAAGGTGCCTAGAAGGTCTTTCTTTATACTATGCCTGAGTTGGTGCTGAAATTTGATGGTGAAAGAAAAGACAAATTCTCTGGATATGTTACTGGAGTGAGACTTGGATCTAGATTTTTTTCTTGATTTTGGCAGTTGCCAAATTGGTGACACATCATATCTTCACACTTCTGTTGAGTTCAAATCTCATCAGTCTTGTCTGTTTTGATTGTGAACACTTTAGAGTAGGAACTTCTGCTGACTTGCAGTAAGAACAATGGAGTGTGAGTTTAGTGACTGCAGCACTTAAATTCTTGTTTTCTGAATTCTTCTACTAGGTAAATAAAAATATTCGTATCAATAAATGTGAGAGTGTGAGCATGCATAGAAATCACAAGCAAACAAACAAAAAAAGCACCCCCATCTCATCTCCAACTGTTACCTTCCTTCACTCTAGCACTGTTTGGAATTACAGTCATGCTCAACATCAGTAACATCCTTCTACACTGATGTCTGCAGTCACGTGAAATCTACTGCTTCTTCACTAAAGCCAGGTTTTCAGAGGAGTGTGGAGGAGTCAGGACTGCACTCTCTGGAAATTCTGCTGTGTGTCTTGCAGAGTTGGTAAGAGCCAGGTTTGTTGGACTAAGCAAAACGTACATCTGTTAGTCAGTGTCTGGTGTTGGGAATGCCAGCTGGGCTCCCTCACTACTCATGTTAAATTAAAAGATTATCATAAGATAGGAGACAGTTTCTGCAAAGGCCAGATTAAATATGACTGCATGGGTGTGAGCTGGAGATCAATTGGCCTTCCATGCTGTTGTTAGAACAAACAAATAAAAAAACACTTGAATAATAATGCCTAACTTTTCTGTAGCTATTTTTTTGAAGAAATCTTAGCATTCTGCAACAAATTTGGTAACTTTTTCTTAATTTTACAGTTGATGAAAGCACAGCTTGCAAAAGGGAAGTGGTATACCATAAGATTCCATTAGAATGATGAAAATAGGGCATAAGTCAGCTGGGTGCCAGCCAGTACACTGTCCTTTAGGTAAGAAAGGAATCATGACGTGAGGTTCAGTTTTACCTCTGACACCTGATGCATTACTTTAAAATTTCGAGTTATTCACCATGCTGAAAATTCCCAAAGCTGATTATTTGGAACTAATTTGCCTAAAGCTTTTGTTGTATAGTCGCCTTTACAGCAAGTAGGTACTAGAATTTAGGGCTTTATCTCTCTTGCTTTCACTATATACAATGAAGGATAAATTGATTAATATTTGTTTCTGGGTGATATATAAAGCTGCCTTGCAGGTACATAGACAGGGAGAGACCAGCAAGGCTAATGGTGCTCAGGATCAAAACTTGGTTGTGCTTGTGCCTAACGTCTTGCCATGACCTATGTAACATCTCCTCTTCAAAGAACAAAACAAGGAAAAACAAGCATAAATATATCTATCGTTCTGAAAGCACCGTGACTGAGAAAATTGGACATATTTCATTTCTATTTCTCTGTTAAGATGTGTTGACAAACCAGACTATTGGCCAGTTTTGTAGAGTATTAGTATTTAACTAGGTAGCCTAATCATCAGGACTACTTTGACCTCTTAGGTCAGCTACTACAACTACTACTACTACTACAAAATACTATTTCCACATATTATTTAAAATAGAAATGCTGCAGGAAGACAGCCTTTATTCACTAGACCAATGGTTTGCAAATTAATCATAGGCTCTAATACATTGCTATTTGAAGTTGCACTCAGTGGCTTTTAATAAGATCCCACTGTTTATGGATCAGATGAAGCATAATCTGTCAATTTACTTTTTCCTGGGCAAAGCGTCACTTTAATGCCAGTCTGCTGAGAAATCTGTCAATTTACTTTTTCCTGGGCAGTCTGCTGGCCCAGGAAATGCCAGTCTGGCAAAGACTGGCAGAGACACAATTGCATCATTAGAGCAAAGGTGCCTAAAGGGATGTTTGGCTCTTTCTGATCTCCAGCTCTTCTGTCCCCTTCATGCCAGCAGGCATTATTTATTAAATACTCTAAAACCAATTCATTCAGTTTAAATTACACTGGCAGCATAGAAAATGTGATTAGCAGAGAGAGATGCTGGTCTGAGCACAGGAATGGGGCACAAGAATTCTTGAAGTCTAACTATCATCTGAGCCTGAGCTAGGTCTTAATACCTTGCTTTTGACATTCCTACAGGAATAGGTGCAGGTACTCCAGAGCTTGTGGTGCTTTATATTATCTGAATGAGAGCCAGCCCTAGTCCAGAACCTGTGGAGATGTCCTAGCTAGGCGTATTATTTTGAGCGGAAGACTGCATTTCTGGATACCAATAGGTACGTACTGCATTGGAGGGGTGTTTCGGGATGGTTCAAGGGTTATGTGGTGTGGAGGAACTCCTGTAAGTCTGTAGGCAGGTAGATCCAGTCCTTTGTGACAGTCTTTACCAACAAGAAGGAGGGATTATGTTTTCTCTAACTCCTGTGGTGGGGTTGTTGACAAAGCTTTGTACCTTCCCGAACTCTAGCTGCCATTCAGTGCTTTTGTAGTGGTCAGAATCGTGCTGGGAATGTTTCTCAAGGGCTTGGAAGAAAAATGGAACTCTGTGTTGCTTCATATCCTTTAGAACTGTTGCTATTCAATGTTAAGGGTGAAAATGCAGCTTGTTGCTGCTCTTGAGGGCATCATTAATCAGGCCTGACTGAATGCTCATTAATTTAGTAGATTTATGTGCATTTATTGCCATTGTAACATTTTATGTGCAGTTACATCTATTATATGGAGTCTGTGCAAACCTAGGCAGATGCAAGCTCCTCAGGTGTATTGTTCCTTTGCTGAGTCAGGTGCAACTTTTATTTGGTTAAGGCAAGGAGTCTGGTCTAGGTTTATGAATATTATATATACTTAATATTGGTGATGTTTGAAATAATGAATGTACAAACCAAATGAGTATCCAGCTGCACTCAGCATTATATGAGCCCACAGTACTATACAAACTTTACATTCTAAACAAATATAGCATGTGGGGAGAGGGAAATTGCAGAATAGTGAAGTGATTTGTCCAAAATCTCACACAAAATTGTTTGCAGAGCTTGGAGTGAATCCATAACTCTGGCCTTCTGAAGCTTTTCTCTTGTTCCTCTCCAACTCTGCCTGCTCAAACGGACTTACCATGCATGCATGGAATCGCAGATACCACAGTGCAATGCAAAGCAAGATCTTCCGCTCATTAAAAATCAATTCCTTTTCATGATGTCAATAAGGCTAGGTTGATTGACAGTATATGAGTACTTGCCCCTATGTTTATAGCAATGAATTAATGTTTTCTGGTATTTTAAAGGCACAGAACTCTTAAGTCAGAGCTTTCAAAATTGCCTAATGTATGTCTAAAAATCCATACTAAGGTTTGGAAGTATATGGCCTGATTTTTGATAAGCAATTCAACTGAGAGTAGTGGTTGCCTGAATTCTCTGTAGCTCAAATCACTCATGTCATTGCTTACGGATGAATGTGGATGCTTGACTTTAGGCAAGGTAGTTTGAAAAATTTGTCTCAAGTATTGCTATTGGCCACTAGACATTTCAGTATTGCTGAACATTCCTATTGATTTTCTTCAATTCGACCATCCATCCTTTTGAGTTTTCTTCATTTATAATACTAATGGTCTTGGTGTGTTAATTTGACCTTGTACAGACAGACAACCTTTGCAAAGCTCGGTGGAACTTCACAATAGGAATGAGTTAGGGTCTATTTTATTTTATTTTATTTTTATCTCTTCAAACTGCTACTACCTTCAGTGATACAGGACTGTACCACTGCAGCACTGAGGAGTTGCACTTACAAAAATAAATTGATGAAGAATGCCCTTTTTGAATGAAATGTAATGTTCTCAGGTTGGTTCCAATCCTCAGGCTGACTTAAAATCAGGGTATTTCTGGGGATAGTTACTTTCAGCTCAGTTGAAAACGACCTTTACTTTTCACTAGTGCTTTGAAATGACTTCACAAGGTAATATAATAACTTTTTACAGAGTGATACGAAGACTTCAGGAACATATCAGGCTGGCATTACATCTGGATGTACTGTGTGACATTTTAAGACCACAGACATATTTGGAGTGCTAAGGGGCTGAGCGGGCTTCCAAATCACAGGACTAAGAGGTAACAAGGAATTGTCACGGTTATTGTAAGAGGTGAAGATGGATGCAGGGGAACTGAACAGGGCTTACCATGGAGCTGCGTGATGGGTGCTCAGTAGCAAACCACGTGGCTGAGTTTAGTGACTTAGAAATAAGACATAGCCTATGACACACTAAACATGTATCATGAGCATAAAAGAGTGTCTGTTGAAGACTTAACTTTTGTCACACTCCCAAT
Source organism: Tinamus guttatus (assembly GCF_000705375.1). The sequence goes on along the minus strand of NW_010581714.1, from coordinate 197,187 downwards.
AGTTTTGAGTCTGGTTTACAATGACCATACCACTATAATTCCACTGAACTTAATTTGATCTATGAGGCCAAGAGGGACACTTAAAAACATCAGTGGTTGCTAGCAAAGTCATAGCTTTACCCAGAAGTTCAAAAGCACTATACCCAGGGAGTGGTAATCTTCTGTGGTCTCTCAACCAATTGCTACATGCAGCTGACAGTGCTGGCATGGTTTTGATGGAGCTTGGGCAGAGCCCAAAATGCCCTTCTTTTCGACTCAGTATCACCAGCATTACTTTTTAACAAACAGCTTCCTCCTGCTTTTGAAATCTTCTTTAGGGTTCTCCTTCCCGTTTGGAATGTAAATTCTCTGTGATAGAGACTCTCTTTCCATGTTCTGCCTATGCCAGGGTTCCTAGGCACCCTGATAGTACCCTTAACAAGCAGGGAAATAAAGATCTCTTCTCCCTTGTTCTCCTCTTTCTTGACTTTGTGTCAAACTCTTGCTCTGTACCCCAATGATTGCAATTTGACTTGGCCATTTCCTTCCATTATTTTGATAATTCTCTTCTTACTGTGTTCTGCCTTTGCTTGTCTTTTGCTTCAGAACTCCATAAAATTGAATGAGACGAACAAGAGCAATTAGCAATGGCAAAGTTGTACATTATCATCTGCAAGAAATCGAGTTGTTCATTCAAACGATTTTGATGCCCACCCCTTTAACCCATCTTCATCTGGTGTGCTTCTCACTAACACCTGAATCCAGATCTCTAACACTGGATTTCTCTCCCAGTTTTGTCCTCATCTCTTTTCTTTCCAACAGCAGGAGATATCTGGCTCTATCTTGATTCAGTTTTGCTTGTGCTGCAGAGAAGCCTTATGTTTGAGGAGAAAACTTTCCAAAGATCCTCTGGAACTCAAGAGCATAGGACCTAGACATTTTCAATGTAATGAGATACCTAAGTCCTTTGCTCTTTTCAATTCTCCTTCCTCATGTAAGCTTGTTTAAACCATAGCAATACAGTACTGTGGGTTTTTTTTCCAGTTTGTTTTTTAAAGTTCACAACCTTTGAAACCTTCCTTACTGGAACAGTCCCTGACATGGCTGCAGATTGGACGCTGGCATTTTGGGGAAATTATTAACAGCGTAATACCATGTGTGCTCAGGGATAACTCAGTTCCCTTGAGGGCAATGATATGAACAGTCAATTGGAGGACCTTGGGAGATCTTGGGTACTCTTTGTGTACACAAAGGCACTAATAGAGCAATGACTATATGTATGCTTTGCTAATAAAGGAAGGGTTTTAGCCTTTCCATTATCAATAGACCTCAGCAGAGAAGAGAGACCTTCTCCAGTCCTGTGTAGGTCAGCTGAATCGTGCTATAGTTTGAGGGGATGCTTGCAATCATTAGTTGGGAAGGTTTGATTCATTAGTTAGTCATTTGAATCATTAGTTAGGAAGGTTTGATGAGATGTTCCAGGAGGCTGGGTCCAGTCCTCTAGGTTGTGCCAGCAGAGCTTGCAGGAGGAAGCGCTTTGTGTACTATCAGCGCATCTGTGCTGAGTTGCTGTATCCCTCCCCATGCTGAGATAAGGGGTATTTTGCTTTCTTCAAAGATGACTTATGCTCACAGGTGGCTTTTCTGCCCAGGGCCCAGGGCCTGTTTTCTGTTCCCTTTTATGTGGCACAGCAGGTGAATGACTTCTCTTTCTTTTTGGACTCATACTATGGAATATAGGTATAACTACACCCACGTTACTTCTGATTGTGTTCTATCTGTACTTAATTATAGATTAAATTTTATTTTCAACAGCTGTCACTATGGCACATTGCAAAAAGATGAATTGAAATAAAGACACAAAGGAAGAATCAACTCCAAAAACTTACACATAAAAAGATATTATTCTTCATTTTCATATGTGTTATTTCTGGTACCATGCAATGATGTATTAGCTATAAGACAGTAACAAATTCTGTGTAGCCCTTCAAGTATACAGAATACAACAGTTTTGGTAGAAAAGGAGAGAAAGCAAGAGACTGAAGTTGGTTTTAAGGTCAGCTGTCCAGGGGAAACAGATAATATTTGTTTTCCCAAACTACATTGATTCAGCTTGCTAAAAATAAGTTAAAGAAAGAATAATTTTCACATTTCACTTAAATTATAGAAAGATTTGCTAATTTATTTATTTCATTTATTGGCAGTCAGATAGGGTTTAGCTGCGTTAGGCACAGGGATGGTGGCATCTCTTTCTGTACTACTCCGCTGTGGGTGACTCTCAGAAGAAGACTCAGAATATTGTTAAATCTTAGTCTCTAGAGATTGAATTGTCTCTGTGACCATTTATAATTCAATTAACAATAAAGAAACAAAGAAACAAAGAAACAAACAATTCCCAAGCCCCATCCAAATTTAGAGGGCAGACTAAAAGTACACTAAAATTGATCTCCCATAAAGTTTTCCTTAATGAAGAAGATGCACTAAAAGAAATGCCACAAGTTTGCATCATTTAGAAAATTGTAGGTATTGGAATATTTAGAATTGGAGGTTTGTTTTTGTTTTTTGTTTTTTGTTTTTTGTTTTTCTAAAGTATATGGATAATCCTTCAAATCTTTCTAATCAACACTTTACTATTTGTTCCCATGTTTTTAGGAACCAAAAAAAAAAAAAAAAGCATTGTTATAAAATACGTCAACAGTATTTCAGCAGGTTTAGAGCTACTTTGAAGAAATTGCACCTCATTATCTGGAAATACAGCTATCTACTATGAAAACAGCCCAAGATGACAAAATGCAGCAACTTATCTGTTTAGATACATCACAACTGTGTGCTTATTTCCCTAGTGCTCTGTTCTCCAGTGGTTCCCCACTGAATATAGAATGAAGTTAGATTTATGTCTTGTGTTCAAAACTCCACAGAGGATTCACTGTTTATTTTTTTTTCCTGCAGTGTAATAGCGACCTACTATTTTACATAGTTTGCAAAGTCATATCTGGACAGTCCCTCCCCTGGACTATTGAGGACACAAAATAAGAAAACAAGATTGAGTCATGAACTTGGGGCAAGTTCACAAAACAAACCGGAAATGAAGCCAAATCCTGTTTGGATCCAGTTTCATACCAGATCAATCACATTATCTGGCAAAAGATGCTTAAGAAAGCCCATCTCTCTCTACAAGCATGATCTTTCAGAAGATTTTTTACCATAATATTGAAACTTGCAATCACAGGACACAATATAAAGATACTATTTTATGTCAGCTCCAAAATATATTTTAACAAGCAGTTAGAATATCAACCCAGCTAGGTTTTTTCCTTTGATTTAGCTTTCCCACAACCAACATATATTTTCAGAGCACTAGTCCCAAGAGGAGGAGGAGAAAGAAGAAAATATGGATAATATCATCATTTCTTTAAAAATAAATGGCTTCTGAATGGCTTCTAGACATCACTGAGTTGAACGTAATACACACAGCAAGTTAGATAGGAATGAACACATGAGATAAATTTTGTTTAATGTTTAAGATGTGTCATTTACTCATCTTGAAGCTCTTTCACATCCTGTCTTTGCTCAGTGCCCCCAGAATTTCTTGTCTACCTCTTGGTCTTGTGTTCATATGTGATGTGTACATATGCATCTGTATGCTTACGGGCGGGGGCTGCGGGCTGCTTCCAGCTAGAAGGATATATATCGTATAAATTTGATCAACAAAGAGACACCAGTACAGATTAGGGGTTGACCTGCTGGAAAGCAGCTCCAGGGAGAGGGATTTGGGAGTTCTGGTTGACAACAAGTTAACCATGAGGCTGCAATGGGCCCTCATGGTCAAGAAGGCCAATGGGATCCTGGCCTGCATCAGGAGGAGTGTTGCCAGCAGGTTGAGGGAGGGATCCTCCCCATCTACGCAGCTCTGGTGAGACCTCACCTGGAGTATTGGGTGCAGATCTGGGCTCCCCAATAGGAGGACATTGAGCTTCTAGAGAAGGTCCAGCATAGAGCCATGAAGATGATTAAGGGACTGGAGTATTTGTTGTATGAGGAAAGACTAAGTAAGTTGTGCCTGTTTAGTCTGGAGAAAAGAAGGCTAAGAGGAGATTTGATCAACATGTTCAAAAACCCGAGGGGTGATTGTAGGGAGGATGGGGCCAGGCTCTTCTCTGTGGTGGCCGGTGACAGGTAACGGGTGCAAGTTGAAACATAGGAAGTTTAATTTCCATATGAGGAAGAACTTCTTTCCTGTGAGGGTGACAGAGCACTGGAACAGGCTGCCCAGAGAGGTTGTGGAGTCTCCTTCTCTGGACATCTTCAAAACCCGCTTGGACGCAGTCCTGTGCTACGTGCTCTAGGTGACCCTGCGTGTGCAGGGGGGCTGGACTTGATGACCTCTAGAGGTCCCTTCCAACCTTAAACATTCTGTGATTCTATGATTCTGTGATTTACTGGACAGACATTGGGCATCCTTCCCATATGCCCTGGATAGTACACATAATCCCAAGTGTGTGATAGAGCCTGAACCACTGACCTAAGGGTTGCCTCTATCTCAGTGATTGCAGAAAAATACAAATAGTTGTCTTCTATAAGATACTTTAAGAAGGCAAATATTTACCTTACTTATGAAAGAAGGGCAGCAGCTGAGTATCTGGACAAAAGGTACAGATGTACATTTTAAAGGAATGTACATACACATGTCTTTGTTTGAAGCCTGATCCCAATTATTCCTTATCTTTTTTATTAACTAGCTATCTATGTTGCCTAGGTGTGTTGGTGAGCTATGACTTAGAAAAGAACTATGATCATAATCCACATTTTTAATAAAAAGCACACATGACTGAGACAGATCTTGGATCACCTGAACATGAAACTGTATTGTAACAGATATGCCAAGAGGTTTTCAGGATTGTAGACAGAAGATGAAATAATTAATTAAGGAATTACATCCACAAGGTGAAAAGTCCCCAAAGACATTCTGTTGAGAGCTATTTTAGGGAAAGGATCTGGGGTTTCTGTATCTGAATAATTTTATGCAAATCTGAATATTCAATGGAAAAGCTTGTATGCATGTGCAAATAGTTTCCCTCTTGCATAAATGCCCTCAGTGCTGGGGTCTAAGATCTTTTGTGAAGACCCTGAAAAGCTTTTTCTTATGTGATGCTATTCACTGAAGTAGTCCCATGTACATGAGTGGCAGAACTGGCAGTCAGTGTGCCCCAAAGTTGAGAGGCCCGTACAGTTGCCACAGACCAGGATGCCTAGTTGAGTTTCTGAGGGAAGGAAGGAGTGACTACAGAATGAGAGAACTAAGGGCTCGGTGCCCTTGGCTAATGCTGAGGAAGGTCACCTTTTTCATGACTCCTTCTCTGGCCCTGCTCTCAGGACCTGTGGCAAGCATAGGAAGAGTCTTTGCTCATCGTGTGGTCTTCCAGTTCTCAGTGGAAGCCTTTTCAGTGGTGCGGACTATGTAAGTGGCAGATTTTTAATTACTTAAATCGCTAAAGCAGTTTACATAAAATCGTAACTTGTGATCACAGAGAATAAGAGGCTTGCTAGACTGTGGCCTTGCGGACTTGCACAATAACCAGATATCCTATTTTGATGCTAATTTGACAGAGATTGCTATAGTTATGTGAAGCTTTCAGTTCTTCAGTTGTGCTCTTGCAAAAAAGGGGATTCAAAACCATTTCTTCAGTACACTGTTGTCCTCTCTTCAAATCAGTAATTTTGCAAAATCCTGCTTTTTGTACTTTTTGCATGATTAAATGCTTGGCTTCCAACTCATAAGATCTTGAAGTCCATACATTCATTTTAAAGTCTAAACACACATGCACGAATGCACACACACAGACATAATACCTGCACAAATCTAATTGCTGCTTCTATCTGTTTTTAACAGCTTCCACTGTGTTGTTAGGAGAGATCTATATTTGCACTAACGTTTGTGTGCTCAGCATATTTATTTTGTGAATGCTTCTCTTTTATTTATTTATTTTTATTTTTAGAAGAAAAATAAACTCTTATTTTGATGACCTTCCTTACTATATTCAACATGCATCTTCCTATTCTTTCTTTTGTACATAATACCTTTACCCCACCAAATGAGAATAATTCCACATGCTAATCTTTTTAAAGTGACATTAATACTGATCTATAGTCTGTTTTAGGTAATAAACAGGTTGAGAGGCACATTTTAAAAGGATTTTGTAGCGTTTATGAAGCAAACAAGCAAGCAAACACAAAAATAAAACTCAATGAAAGATAAACCAGAACAAGTTCCTGTTTTCCTTTCACTAATTTCTGGCAAGCTGAAATATTTGTTCTAGTCTTACGGCACTTCTGCAAAAGGTACTTTGAGGGAACTGCCAGTGTTGTTGGTTGCTTTATATTTTGTAATTTGTAGCACACACAGGTCTAGACCAGGAAGCATGGTTGTATAAAGTGTTATTCAGGCCCAGGAGAAACGCATCCTCCGCGTTGTTCTTTGTAATTTAAGACCTGTGATCAAATCCAGGCACATTAAATCTAGCAATAAAAATATATTTTTGCTTATGATCTATATTTTTGCACATTTTAAGGGAATTTCCTGCAGTTGTCCCAACACATTTTGTTTACTCCAGGTAATGAAAAGCCAGTCTTGGGTTTATAGCTTGGAGTGGGTGATGGATCCCACATCACTCTGTATTCCAGCCTACCTAGCTCCCTGACCTGCCCCACAATGACAGTGCCTAATTACTTTAGTAAATTCTGGCATTTTTCCCACTCATGGAAGTGGACAATCCATACACTGCTCAGATAATGTGTTGAATTTTAAAATCTAAAGAAAAAAAAAAAAAAGGCCAGCATTATTCAATGACCTGAGTAGGTAGCACTGTAAAACGAGGCTGTGAATTCCTACCAGCATGAATTTCTGACCAGTCTGTCATACCTTAATCCATATCAGCTACATACAAGGAGCTGGCTGCCCTCTGCATCCTATGCCTTTCAATATGTGGCACAAGGAAAAGGTTGCTTTGGTTTGGATCCCTGCCCTGTCACTCTGCCACTGGTGCTTCCTTGAATTCTGAGGTTGTGACAGGATTCAGACTTAAGTGAATTGTTTTTGTGTAGCAACCATCTTCAAGGACAAGCAGGATCTGTCCTTGATTCCTGTATTTCATGCAGTGGTGCTTGACGACACATATAAATATCTGCAAGGAGTGTTTATGAGCTCTCCTTATGAGAGCAAAAAGCTCTGTCCCTGGCTTTCATGCTCACTCATCCTTAACCCCACTAGAATTAAGAGATATACATAATAAATGATTCATTATGAGCGATTATCTCTGGAGATTTTTTTAATCTTATCAAAGCATAGACTATGTCAATCATATGCGAATTCTCAAATGGAACTACTTCTCATAATCAACCACCCTTAAGTTTGTGTCTCATTTTTACCATGTCACTTTGAAAGGAAAACTTATTCTCAGTGCCTCTTTTGCAAATTTAAAGAAATAAATAAAGTATTTTAAAATCTATCTTCAGGACTCAGAGCCATCAACTGAACAACCTCTGGAGTCTTAGGATTTCCAATAAACTTTCATCAACAGAAAATCAATCACTTTAGAGAAAGATATCTGCATCCCAGTGGTTGCATACAAACGTAAGAGAGGTAGCACATATTAAATTAGATGTCTTATCATGTGCCACAGTAGGCATGGTGCTAATCTACATATCCCATTGCAACAATAGCTTGTGACACAGAAAATAACGCTGTTAACACTAATAAATAGCAATAATACTTCTGAATGTACAACACATCATCAGGTGGCCTATGAGAAAATATAGTTTAAAAAAAAATGTCAAACTCTTTCGGATAAAAATGGAAATGATTATCAAGACTCATGGAAACTTACTTGAAAATTCCCATTATGAATTTCTAATGTATATGTAGGAACCCTACTATTGAAAACTTGATGAAATGTAGTCAAAAAGGATTTTCTAAAACAACATTAGAGAGTAAGCATGCAGCCTGAATTGTGCATCTTCCATTAAAGGTAATGGTTCTTTTAAAGCATATTTCTTACATTAAAAGGTGTTTCCTTGATATTCTCATTTAGGCTCACCCTAAGAAACTTCAGATAGAAATGTGCTAAATATTATGCTGTATTAAGAGCAACTGGGCATGGCCTTTTTTTTCTGTTAAGATGCTTGAGTTTCCATAGTTTTATTGAAGATTTATGCTTTTCTTTTTTTTAAAAAAAAAGCACACATATGTTAAGGATTTAGTCTCTTCTGTGTCAGTGGGTAGATGTGAGAATAGATCTGTAGACACAGCATCTTTAAAAAGCTTGACAGATACTCCCATGGTATTTTTAGAACTCTTGCAGCAAAGGCAACGTGTTTGCTCATAGTGCCAACTCTGAAGGAAGGTTTTGGGGGACCTGTAGCAGATACCCAGCTGGGCACTGTATCTGGTGCTGCATCTCATACTCTGACACGACTCGGAGCCAGGCCCCGCTTGTTGCTCAGGCTGGGAACTCTGCCTTTGCCAAGCCACATATTTTCTTACATGCCCATGTATGCAGTGGGAGCACAGCGCAGTAATCCAGGAAAGGCTCTTGGATCTATCACTTTCAGCTAGCAACAAGGAAAAGGAGAGCGGTCCTCGTAGGCACCAGGTTTTGTATTAGGCCAGTTTCTCTGCTAGTTCAGTCCCTCTCTAGGCAGCACTGGTTGGCCAGTGGCTATAAAGGGCAGAAGGGCCTGGTGGAAATTTGTAAACAAGGAACTCATAAGACATAAAATACACTCTGGGGGTTGAATAGCATAGTGAGAAGGCTTTGGGGGATTGTGCAGACTGCCAGGTATTCACCATTTGCAGGTGTGTTTCTATTTGAGCCAGCAACTCATCCATGTTTTCCTTTGAACTAGAAGGGTAGAAGGCAAATACATTAGAAGTTAAGGCAAAGATTTCTAGTCTCTTTCGATGACCCACCTGGAGATTTCTACGCCCAAAGTGGGTAGAGCAATAGACAAAATTAATAGCACTGTATTTTCACGAGGAGGGAGCAAATTCAGAATGATGGCCTCATGAAGGAGAAGGTGTCCAAAGGGACAATACCCTTGAGCCCCTGCAGCAAAGGTGCCAAAATGAAAATACCTATGTGACATTAACTTGCATTAACTATAATAATAACGTTCTGGATTTTTCAGGAATTCTTATGCTCTTCAACTTTAAATTATTGTACCACAAATGAAGAAACAGAGGTGGATGTGACTTCAGCCTAGCTACTTCTTTTATACTGTGTGATTATATCTGTGAGTAATCAGATAAGCACGGTACAGCCTCAATTCTTCTCAGCACACACAGAATGTTCATACATACAGCACTGAACACTGTCTCTCATTAACAGAGGTGGTGTGGAGCCAAAACCCTGACTAATGCAGGTGCAATTGGAACATCTAATGATGATTTGGCCACACATTCGTGGTTTACCAGAACTTCACATTGGCAAGAGGAGAGGAAAGGTCCCACTTGCATTTTGTGTGACAGGTGCAACTAGTCTATTCACTTACAATTTCGAACATAGCATCATTATAAAGTCTTTCATTCGTTAGGAATCTTCATGTGTGCTTGTGGGGTATATGTGTGTGCGCACAGCAATGCCCAAGAGTTTCCCTGTTTTGTTTTTATTAAATATCTTCAAATCTATTCCAGGAAAGGAAGAATGGAAGGAAAGGGGAGGCAGAAGACTGCAGCAAGATTTTAGGTCCCAAAGTTATTCGTATGGATACATATTCCTAACTCTGAGAATATCACTTGCATTCTTATATGTGTAGGGCCATTTTCAGGAATAACAGCCTGGTAAATGGCATAGTTGCCCAAGAAGTTAGAAAGAAGTAAATGTTACAATCAGAAATGTTAGAGTGATCAGAAATCAAGGGATTTTTTTGAGTAGTCCTTCATAGTGTCACCATATATCCACCTTCCATTGGTGGTCAAATGAGTGAAGCATGAAGCGTTAGTGAAATTCTTCCACTTTTCCCAACAGAAAACAGTCTATGAAGAAAGAAAAAGACCCATTTCATAGAAAGTCATATATTTCCCAGAACTTATGTAGTTCCACATTGTTCTCCATACAGATCATTGGTTCAGGCATGTATGTTGACGGGCTGTATTCTGGTTATGTTACTAATATTAATCATTAAGTTCTGTCTAAGCTCACCTGAGTGATTACATTTCTACCTGTAAATTGCTCATTCATCTCTAGTTTCCTGTGCAATTAGGCTGTTGAACAATTGGCAAATTTCATACCAGAGGTGACTGAACTATAGTCATAGATCCCTGCAAACCATATTTCTATAAATGCTTCTAAAGAATGTTAGGACATTTTATGGATGAGAAGCAATTGTAAACTGCAGTTGCAATTATCATCCAGGACTTGGTGTTATATCATTGTAACAGTATTGAAAAAAAGAGAGATAAATAGTGGCAACTGACATGTTTATGTGATGTTTTGATCTTTGGTAACAAATACAGCTTCTTCTTTGTGTGTGAAAGTACAGAAATAGTGGCTGAATCAAGATTTAGTTAAACTTCAGTGTCATCCTCTGGAGGCACTGGCTTGTATTTTTTATTTACATTTAACAGTTCTAAGGACTGCAAAGCAGAACAAGTGAGAATGCAGTATACCGCAAGATACTCTGAAGTTTCCAAATGTACTTTCTTTCTCAATCATCATTAAAATCTAAGCTAGGCTAGAAATTCTGATTTGCTTTATCTTGAAACTCAGAACTATTTTATTTCAATTATGCTGAAATAGAATATCACATTAAACCGAAGGTCTTAGGAATAATACATAAAGAATTTGAAGCCTTAATACATTAAAAGGCATTACAAAGTGAAAGCAAATGTTGGCAACATCTCAAAACACAAGATTTCAATGCTACTGAAACAAAGGAAAGGGTAAAACAAATTCATAATTATCTCTCAGTTTTGGGGTGAATATTGTCATGTTTCTATTTTGATTCAACATTTCCCAGTTCTGTTTCAACAGTTTGGACCACAGATTGCTCAGGAAACTTATGTTGATTAGAATAACTCTTTTCTTGATTCTTTCAATCTAAGGAACAGTGCACATTTGACTGTCTGGCAGTGACCATAAAGCATTACCCTTTCCTTACAGTCGAAGAGATGTGTTTCAGTCAAATTCCTGGAGACTATGCGCCAGTATATAACCACCATCCACTTGACTTAATGCAAGCCTGAATGAATGACCAAGGATTACAGGGATGTAGCAACCAAACTCTTTTCTCATTATTGGGTCTTTTCTTCATAGAACAGTGAGTGCTTTGCAAAGCTAGAATATGAGATTACAATGCCAAGGTGTACATACTCCATCTGCATTAGGGAGGAAGAAGGAAAGGGCTCTGTGACCTTATGTTTGAGGAACTGAAATACCACAGTGAGTGACATTAGTAGAATGGGAGTACAGAATAGAGAAGAGCACAGCTGCATTTCTTACTAGTAAATCCACACTTCTGCTAGTTACTCCAAACTAATTCCTTCTGCAGACATGTTCATGAGCAATAAGAGAGAGGTAGCTTACTTGGAAATGTACTTTCTGTCCTGCTTGGCTCTCCAAGTTATCTGGAAGTTTTAATGTCTTTGAACATGGGCTAAGCTACTTCATTCCTACTTGCAGCATTAATAAGCTTCACACAGCTTCCATTGTGGAATGGCTGGTCTTTGAATCCTTGCTTCCTAACTTCCTAACTTGTGTAGTCTGGCATTTTGACCCAATACCCTGCGGTCAGGGTTGAGATAGGGCTACATGTCTTGCAGATGAGTGTACATTAATGCTTAACATGCCATCTCTCAGCTGGCCTCAAGGCAGACTAGTATACAACAGCTGAGCTAGCAGCTGTAGCCATTCAGCACCTCCAAAAATTAGCTACAAGGTATCTTAAGTCTGGTATTTCAATACAGATGAATCATAAATTAGAAGCTGCTGTTGAAAACATAGCTGTAGTTACTGAATTTTTCATAAGAACAACCACAATTAAAGCCTTATAGTAGGTAAAATGAACTGGAGAAGAATCAAAAGCTTTACTATACCCACTTGAAAGAAGAATTCATATGAATGATACTCTAATTATTTTGAATAACATCTTAAAAATAGTGTTGATAATTTTGAAATAATAAGTAAGATTAGTAAATTACTGGTTAAGTGAAGCCACAGTAAAAGGTCACAATGAGAGTGCAATTAAACAACAAATGAGCAAATTTGTTGATTATAAGTTTGATAAGCCTACTTGAGGTATGGTGAGAAAAGGTGACCATCAGTAGCAGTCAAATTGGGGTGGAAATTCCTGGAAAAAATGCAGGAAACCAAGAAGTGAAATGCTTTGTCTACCCATTTTCACCTGCTTCTCTATTCAAGACCTCACATGCATGTGGCCCAAGAATGAAATAAGTCTTCAGCAAATAAATAATGCAGTTACTGTATGGCCCTGCAGTGGGGGATGGCCCACGATTTCTCCTCTCTGGGAGGAGACCAGGAAGAAGCAGCTTCACGCTCAGGTTTCTGAGGTGGGCAGGTTCTCCAAAGGAGATTGCTTGCTAGTGGAGACAGATTGGCCACTCTGTGCAGAGTCTGCTGAACTCCCTGAAATCTGCTCCAAACATTTTGTGCTTTCTGCTAGCAAACCGGTTTCTGGCGAGGTTTATCTCCTGTGTTCTTATGGCATCTTTCTGGGCACTGGTGGCTAAGAGCAGCTGCTAGCCAGTGGTAGGTCATGTGCTTCATGAGAAAAGTACCTCTGGGGAGCGACTCTCAAGTTCTTTCTGTCTTTATAGTTCATGCATTAGCAGTGCACATTTAAAACATGGTGGTGACCTCTTCCGTATGCCTATGAATTACTGCTCTAATCTACCTGTTTTATTTTTTGTTTTTAGAACACAAAGACTTTGCTTTCCTTGTGGTTTTTTTTTTCAAGATGGTTGCATTAACAGACTGCTCCTCATTCTTTCAGCCAATGAAATTTTATATTTTTATATTTATTCCCATATCCAACTTGATTGTCAAAAAGGCAGTATTTAGGAGCCTACTTCATTTAGTGGGATGTATTAAAATAGTGCTATCTCTGAATAAATACATTTTGCCTCTCCTGCATGATGTGAAATTTAGAAAGGGACAATAAAGAAAGAAGGAAAGAAAGAAGAAGAGAAGAGAAGAGAAGAGAAGAGAAGAGAAGAGAAGAGAAGAGAAGAGAAGAGAAGAGAAGAGAAGAGAAGAGAAGAGAAGAGAAGAGAAGAGAAGAGAAGAGAAGGAAAAGGAAAGGAAAGGAAAGGAAAGGAAAGGAAAGGAAAGGAAAGGAAAGGAAAGGAAAGGAAAGGAAAGGAAAGGAAAGGAAAGGAAAGGAAAGGAAAGGAAAGGATAACCATGGATACTCAGAAACCAGACTGATGAAAATTGGTATAGGCTTCATTGGAACAAAAAGGAAGAAAATGCAGTTCACATAAATAATACACCTTTTCCTTACATATTGATATCATTTAGATGAGTGTTTATGGAAGTGGGTGGCAGTGTCTTTCATTCATTTGAGAAAAACAGTTCTGAACAAACGGAATAAGAATGGAAGATAAAAAAGAAAGCAGCCTTAGAGAATATCAGGGCCGCAACTTGTACTCTCCCAGTCCAGCAAAGTGACAGCAAATGTAATATAACAAACGCGCAGGGTTTGCAAGCTTTCTGTCTATCACAGAATTAGAGAAAAAATTGAAGGACTTCAGAAGGTCAAAGTGAGAAGTTTGCAGCCAGAAATATTTGGTAGCTTGTTCAAAAGAGAAATAAAAATAAGGGAATAGATTAAAAATGTTCATGAATGATTTGCACAGAGTTCAACATGTCTTGTACTTTTAAGCCTTTCATGTGTGCTCCTCTGAGACTGCACATACCCAAGCCCTGGTGGCTGCAAACCAATATTATGCCATACTTATCTCTTACTCTTTTGCAGGAAACTTAAACAGGGAGAGGTGGTCCAATACGGCAAACAGAACCAATTTACATTAATGGCAAATCCAGTCCATTGTGTTTAACTGATTTAGTCCTATTTAGTGAGCACAGTGCAACTTTTCCTGCTATACTGCATACACAAATTCCATCCATTCCCTGACCTTGTGAACAAAATTGAATATTCTTTATTTAGCTTTTTAACATGTTAGCAGAAAGTAATAACAATGATGAAATGACCAAATGACATGATACCAATATCAATCTCCTGCTATCAGTTTTGCAATGAGCAGATCAGCAGGGACTGTAAATAGGCAGGGAAAGCTGTCGATCCTCTTGCCCATAACAAAGTGTTTAGATTTTTTTTATAAGGATCTTTATCCATCAAACTTTTCCCCAGAGAAATGCTAATGGCAAAACTAGCACACTATGTTTTTACATTTGCTGTTTTTTAAAAAATTTCAGCATTCACTGTAAGTGGGCTTCTCAAAAGCACTCTGTGTTGTTCTCACTCCAATCCTGCTAACTTTAAGTGACTGCAAGGATATGCCATTTGAAAAAGATCCTCCTCAAAATCACTTAAGCTGTATTTCCACCTGCAGTAGATCTAATTTTATGGTGCACAGAAGAGAATCAAAATGCCATAGCCACATGACATAGAGCACTGAACCTGAACTCCATCAATCCAAATTGTTCAAACGTTCAAAGTTCATTTCCCTTTGGTTTTATATTGGAAAGGCACCTTTTGTCTGCTTACAACGGGTGTAAAGCTGAAATGCAGTTCAAGACATAAGCCCCATGTTGTGTGTTTAGGTGCTTTAGGTGCGGTTAGGTGCTTACATCTAGTCCTGGGAGAATATAGACTGCTGGGTGGGCATGGACTGTCAGAATCTTGAACCATGGCCATGAGCCACAACTGTGGGCCACAGCAACAGAGACATTGTCTTCAATAGCATGTCCAGTTCCCCTGTTATCGTAGCTATAAAAACAAGGGAGGTTTTAATGGGTTTATGGCAGTGTTGCATGGGTGAAGGAATGGCCTTTTGTGATTAAATTTTGAGGCAACACTGAGAAGAATCAGAACGTGACTCCAGTGCCATGCTGCTGTAGACACTGAGTGTATCTTTAGAATTTAATCTACTTTATCTACTGCCAAAGGATCACCCAGTGCAGTAGAGTCGTGCCAGCTGTCAAAAATAATCTGACTAGTCAGCAACCTATAGTGTGATCTGCTCCATTTGTCAAATTTGTGAAGTTAGGGCACTTTCTTGCATTCCCTCTGCCTATATCCATTGTAATAAATTTGAATTGCATGTCAATTACGGAAATTTATGACTACCCATCTCTCAATTCTGAATATGTATGTGATTTTAATTTAAGGCTTCCTTACTGTACAATATTTATTATCAGTTCTCTGTTTTAACCAGCATTGAGATAACTGCTGTTTTACACTCTTCTAATGTCTTCTCTTTTCAAGGTCATCAGTTTCGCAACATCACTGGAATGAGGCAGGACGTATGGTTCTGTTTAATCAGTTTTCATGCTCTGCTGCCTCCTTCTTATGGTCTCTCTGCTAATTGATCAAGTTTTCAATTAAAGTCCTCCATCTTTGTTTTAATTCTTTGTTAAGGTTTTTATTTCATTAAATAGTTTCATGAGATCTGAGTTTCTACAAGTGCAAATTGTCTCTGCCTTTCCAACTGTCTAGTTGCAATGATTTAGCTATATAGTTCTTGTGCCTCCCCCTTTCCTATTATTAAAGCCCTCAGTGGACTAGCTTCACCTATTGGATTTAGACTTGAACTCTAAAAATCCGATTCATCCATCAGGGAGAGATTCGTTTACCTCATGAATTGTCATGGGTAAAAATCTCCCTGTGTATCTATCTCAGCACTTTCCAGACATCATGTTCAGCTACAATTAAGCAAATTGCTGTTCCTAAAGAAATACTGAAATGACTCTTGTTAATAAATGGCGATAGGTGCAGAAAAATGTGCAGAAAATACTGCTTTATGGAGAGATTTTCCTAACAAGCTGAGATTCTGCTTTCGTTCCTTTATTGGATTTATATGGATCAAGCAAATATTAATAAGAAGATATATATTGATTCACAATGCTGAATACTTTTTCTGTAGTTCATAATTCCACATTTCAGCTCCAAAGTAGTATTATATCAAATCTTTTTGAAATCCATTATCATGCTCATTTTAAAAAACCAAATAATCTTTTGAATCAAATGTTTCTTAAAAGGCCAAAGAAAATTTGCTGACAGAATCCATATAAATAAAATCTTTTAGGGAGGCTTTGTTCAATCAGGAGTAATTCTTCATTTTAAAAAGTAGGTAGAATTTTTACCTAAATTCTGATTCTTTCAGTTCTGATGAAAATACAGATCAGATCATTCCCTGAAAAAAATTGTGATAACTGTCAGCAGTCTTAAGGGTTTATGGTTTAGTGCCTTTGCAATATGAAAAATCTCACTTTATGATAATCTTCAAATAAAGCATGAAAGCCTATAAAACATTTCCATTTCCCAGTTCAAGATGCAAAAGTAGGTTTGCTTTCCATGCTCAGCTATCCGAATGTTAAAACAGAGCCAATGCATTGATAAGAATGACTGCAATACAGAACAATTCCACCATGGCTGTGCTAGTGCATTTTTGTATGCTGTCTAAATAAACATTCTTGTAGTTCTTAGACTCTTCTCCTCATTTGTGCTGGACAACATGCTACAGAGTTCTGAGCTTTGAAAATCTCTCTACCATTTCATAGTGAATATTCAGGCAGCCACCAGGCCCGGAGGAACCCTGACACGGTGGGGAGTGTTGAGCCTTGGGACTCAGGCAGCAGGAGGAAACATCATGCCTCCCTCCATTGCTGTCAGTGCCCAAGCTCTCACTGATTCAGCGTGATAAAAAATCATCCTTCTTTCTTTGTCTGTAGCACTGAAATCTGCCAGGGACTCATTGGTCTTCTTTGGGCAAGCCCACTGATCACAATATACAGCACAACCGTCTACATCGATACCAGTACTTGTATTTACCAGTACTTGTATTTTTAAGAGGCACGTCATACTTCTACGGCATTTTTTGAGGGATAATAAAATCCATCCAACTTGTATCCTGTTTTCAACAGGATAGTCAAGTAATGCATGCCTAGGGAATACTTGCAAGAGGAGAGGAAGAATACAATGGTACCTCCCTCACATATTCTTCCAGTTTCCAGCAATCCGCAGCGTAGCAATTTTCTTGACTAGAAATGTTCCTTTTGAGGATTTGCTTCCATGGATTGGTCCTCTTGCTTTTTGACCCCACAAGAATTTGCAGTATTTAGAATATCTGCAGGCAAGGAATTCTCCTGTTTAACTATATGCTAGTTGAAAAAAGCATCTACTTTGTCTTCAGCCTGCCTCCCTCCCTACTATTTCATGTGTTGACCTTACTTTTTGTATGGTAAAAAATCTACATAATCATTTTGTATTAATCCTTTCAGTGTCCTTGATGATTATATTCTCCTGTGGTATATCTATCCTCAGTTGTCTCTTTCCTGGGCAAAAGAGTCTTAACCTATTTGTTTTGCATATGGACACTATAGCTTTTTTGTTTTGTTTTGTTTTAGTTACCCTTCTCTGCATGTTTTCTCACCATTTCTGACCAGAAAACAAGAACTGCAGGCATGTTCAAATGTGGATATAACATGGCTTCATAAAATGCCGTACTGATATTTTCAGATTTGTTGTCTGCTTCTTGCCTGATAATTCCTATCGTTCCAGTTCCTGCTTCCGATTCCCGTATGTCTCTACAGCGTCCTCTTGTTTTTATTCCCCTGAATAATTCAGCATCATTGAGAAATTTGTGAACACATTTATTTGGAACCCCTTGGTAAGGGTTCTTGTTGAAAGCTTTTTGAAAGCCCTTTTTTGATTCTGATGTGAAAGGCCTTTGAAAAGGCTTGAACACTCACAAGTACAAAACACTTTTTGCCCAAATCTCTCTCCCCTTCGCTTCTTCTCTGCACGAAAATGTAGTCCAATAGTGTCCTGCTTTTGCAAACTAAATATTATATCTCGTAGCCATAGTAATTAATTTACAATTGTAAAGCAAATATTATCTACATTTGAAGCATGCAACTAGTACAGTGGAATAAGATTTTAATGTATCTTTGCTTTTAAAAATCCCTTAAAATCATTATGTTCTTTATTTAGCATATTCTGGGGTATATTTTCTTATTCAAGAATTGCAGAATGAATATACTGCAGTACACATTTAAATCAAGATAAAAATAAATTCAGACACTCTTCAAACTAATAGTAAAGTCAGTCAAGCAAATTCCTGTAACCTTTCCATGCTTATTCAGTGATGCTGGGTTTGCCAAAGAAATATAAAAAAATCCATCCCCACAACAAATGAAGAAAGCAACAGTAAGTGTCTTTCACTGAATGTTTGATTATCTTAAAAAAAATTTTTTGTTTTTTAAAATGGATGATGTGTTCTGTCTTGTCAAAGTAAGCTACAGCATGTAATAAATTTTAAACCAATTTCATCACTGAATGAACACTGTCCATTTAAATAGCATTTATTCACTTTGGATTGTTTTAAGGGGCCAGCCACTCAACAAGTAGGAAGGCTTGTGAGCTTCTGCTTGCTAACTGGTGAATGGCAGACCATCAAGGACTGGACTGATATTTTTTTCTGTTCCAGACTGAGTAAAAGAAAGTGTTCAGAATCAGATTTGGTACGATTGAGTCTGATGTGGGAGTTTTGTCTGGGAGGGTGCTCCACAGCACTCTATCTACCTGACAAGGGAGAATTAGTGCAAGTTGCTTTTTACACCTCCCTATTTCTTTATCCTAATGCATGTGAGCTAGAAGATGTTTATTTCTATAAATCTGAGCCACTTACCCAATATATCATAAACAAAACTTTCTCCTTGAGTCTTCCTTGCCATCTAGCATCTATCATTCTGCTTCAGAGAGAACTTTAAACTCCCTTTTTGCAGAAGGTCCTTTATTCTGGACCTTGTAGCACTACACTGAGATCATGACCAGCCAGTCTTGATGAGAACACAAGGAATGAACATGTTAATTACAGCGTATCGGTGGTTCTCCTATAATAATAAGTGGGAAAGTCATTTGTCCTGAAGAGGAATGGGATTAATGTGTGAAATGTCCAACTGCATATCCACTTTCCAGACATTACGGTAGTCTCAGTGTCAGCAAAGTTTGGTCAAACCAAGAAACATATAAATTTATCCAGATAGATATTCATATGATGATAGCTTCCTTTAAACTTAGGTTTCCAGTACTCACCTAATATGTGCCACGTCTCATCTTTCAGACTGTGGAGCTGCACAGTGGGGGCTGGAAAGTGGAAAGAAGCAGAGGAGCCTGTAAGCTGCCTTTCTGGGTGGAGAGGCTCCTCCCTCAGGGAGATGCCTTACTCTGTTCACTCCAGGGTGGTACAAAGAGGCCTTTTTCTCTGCCCCCATTCTCCTCACTGGGCAAGGATCAGTTATTCTTTTGGTCTGGAGAAGTAGAATTTCTTTATTACTTCTACCTTTCATTGTATATGTGATCCTTGATATCCAAGTTTCCACCTTCTTTGTGAGATTATGATGGAAAGGTAGTCATTACCCTTTCAGTGCTCTTATCATCATTAAGGGCTTGGTTGACCATGGTCAGAGTGCAGGCCACTGTCTATTTAATGGTTCTGTTAAGCCAATCTCTAGTTGGAAGAGGAGTTGTTCTTATTAGCAACTAAATGATGCATTTTTAATCTCTATTTCAGAAGCTGTAGGAAACAGCCTCATGACTTGTTTCTTCTTCTGTCCAGATGGCTTGCCCTTTAACTGATGGTTGGTGTATTAAAAGCCTAAAACTTCTATTCTTAAATTTAGGTTTTATTGAATTTAATTATTCTATTTTTAGAATTTTGCTGCAGTTAATGATCCAAACAGATCAATACTTATAAACAGAGTGGTGCAAACTAAATACATTAATAACTAAAACGGATATGCTTGTATCTTCACATAAAATTTCGTGAATCTGATGTGAACTGTAGACATTTAAAAATGGAAAATAAAAGGAAAATGAAATTATTGTCTCCCTCTACAGGGAAGAAGAGATTCTGATAATAGGTACCCAATGCTGATCTAGTTCTGTAGTTTCTCAAGTGAATTAAGAGTTCCACTGATGTCAATGAATCAACAGATTGGACTAAGACCATTCCAAGTAGGACAGCGTAATGGTGAATCTGGTCCTTCTTGGCAAAGAATCAGGATAAGGTAGTGTAGCTTTGCTTCCAAAAGCAAGCTGCCGTGCTGTGCATGCAAGCTTAACATCTTGAAAGACTTAACAGCTCATACCCAAGCCCTCAGTGACTGAGGGCATTTTGGTTCTGGAGACCGTTTGGTTATACTTGGATCTGAATCCTCTGCACAGTGCTGCATGATGAAAAAAGTAGCAAAATCACCCTTGATGTCTTTGTGTGGTCAACCGCTTCTTTCAGATACATCAAGGTGTTTCACAGACATTGCATAAGTGCCTCTAGACTTCGCAATATAAAATAATTGGATACATGTCATATGCGTTTCCTTTTTGAAGACTCCATGGGGAATGTGCCTACTCTTTTGAGGGTGGGACAAAAGTGAATTTCTGTCACCTTTCAGTCCTTTTTCTGTTCTGGCTCCTGGAACAGATGTGTCTAGTCCCAGGGCTGCTTTATCCGTGGCAGTGATGACTGTGTCCCAGAGGGGCTCCTGGTTGTCCCAGGCTGCTAAAGCTTTCCTCATACTTTGAAATGGTAAAAGAGAATTCAGGTGCATGTGGCCAAGTAGCACATTGTGTCAGGTCATCGATGTTGACTTTATACAGTCAGAAAATATCCTACCAAGTGTAAAGTGTGTTCAAGGGAGGAGGACCTGGCCCCGTAAATAGGATAACATTAAATAATGTCCATTCCTTATAACCACAATATATAGCTCATTCATTCCTGCAGCAAGGGAGAAAAAAAAAGTTTTTTTTGCCCCCTTGAGTTGTCAGAACAAGGATCTGACACTTGCTGTCGTCACTTTGCACTTCTTCTTAGATAAGTCTCCAGTACTATCTAGTGAAGACTAGTATTTTCTAAGTGGCAAGCACAGGTGTCTGTATGGAGATATTTTACTTCTTCCCAACTGTTTCAGGTATAGTTTGGTCAATATCAAGCTATTTCCACACCAAAAAGAAAACAAAGTCCATTGTAAACAGTGTTTGCCAGCAACAGATTCCCTTTCTCCTCACCTGTCCTCCAAATTGATATTAGAAATGGTTGAACTGCTAATGACAATAAGACAAATCCCAAAGGAGACTTCTAAGAACACATTTGACGAGTAGAATTTTAGTCAAGCCCTTTCATGAAGGACCTAATGAGCATGCAGGAACTTGCTGCTGTAACAAAAAGAGAGTGTCCGTGCTCTCTGTTGCCTGCAGACTTGTCAATACGTTTTTTTCCGTGCAAGAGGGAATATGGACTCCAACATCCTGCTTTCTTGCAACAATAAAGCAGTGGTAGGCTCTCATGTAATTAAGTTTTACATTTCCCAGGCAGGAAAATTTTGTGCATTCTCAAGTTCATCCTCATCCAGCTCTTACTCATTTCTGAAAAAGCCATTTCTGAAAAAGCCGTTTCTGAGATCCTGGTAGATGACTGCAAGACTAGACATGATATGGCTCTTTGCATGCAAGACGCTGAATACGTCACCTGGCATTGTCTGTTAAGCTTAGATGATTCAAAAATACCTGAGAATCTCTGGGGGAAGTATTTTGTGGGTCAGTACGTTTGGCAGGGGTACCAAGCCTGCTCAGAGTGCCAGGTTCCTTCCTTTTGATTACTTCTGGAAAAAGAGATTCTGGAGCAGCGTACACATGTGAAGGCCGACAATAGAGTTTTACTGTAACTGGCTAGAAATCAGTACATACAGGCTTAACTCCTGCAAATAATTTTTACAGTTTATGTGAAGTTCTAGAGTTTAAGAGTTTAAGAAAGTGAGCCTATACATTGTGCTGTGTGACTGACTTGCTTCAGTTTCCCAGTATGAACACAGTCACCAAAACATCTTTTCTTCAAATCTCATAGATTTCCTTTCCAGCTCCTATGCAATCTTCAGGAAATCTTATTCTACAACATCTCCGTCTCAGTTTTAAATTTTTTCTTCCTGTTGTCATTCAACACAAAGGGAAGTCTGTGGCCTGTGGATCTGAGCGTGACTTGGGCTGAGATGACAAATGGGAGAAGGAGGGATGCCCTCTCTATCATTCCTCCTTCATCAGTGTTGCTATTTCTTTCTGGACTGTGTGGAAATAAGAAACAGGTGCAAGAAATGAATAGGTGTGCCAAGGCTGAAATCCCCCTGTTTAGTGCAGATTTATGTGGGAAGTTTGCAAAGGCCTGCTGACTGCTTCTGCTCTAATCAAGGCTGCCTAATTTATGGGATTCTTCAGCTACCCTGTGACATGGGAATCAATGCCTGTGGCAAAACTTAGCTTCAGAATTTAAGCTTTTGTGACTTTTCTTAAGCTTCCAGCATTTCTGGTTACACAGTACCTGTATTTTGTGTAACCCAGTGCTGCATTATCCCCCCCAGTCTACGCTCTGACAGCATTCAAAAGAAGTGTGAATTTTCTCTGTTCAGCTCAGCAGGATGTGTAATGCCCCACACCCAGAAATGAACTTGCTATTTTATTCCTGCTTATTCCTGCTAATAGAGACAGCTAATAAGACTCTTACTTTATCTTTTCAACATATGTTACGTAGCATGAGTTACAGTCTCAGGATAATTGTTTGATGCACTAACAGATATTGAAAGAGTGGGAGTGGAAGAGTGGATAGGAAATTTCAGCCCATCTAACAACCTGTTTTTGTCTTTGACCAAAAAAGGCAGTAGAAAGTGAAGTTTTATCACAACTATTTATCAGGAGGAACAAGCCGTCTACCTTGTTCCTGGTTTGATCAAACTAATCCAGTGTTTCATCTTCTAAATTCCAAAATTGATTTACCTGTTTTTCATGTGTGTAATTCTGAAACACAAATGGTGACAGAAAATAGATTATGCTGAAATGCTTAAGTTTTCTCCTTCTGATAGTAAAATAAAGACACAGTGTCTGACTTTATAAATAACTGTTCTGAAAATATTCTAGAAAATGGCACAAATATCAGCATTGCTCTTCACAGGGTCTCATTCTGAAATTTAAGTCCAAAGACTCAGAAGCCCTATCTGCATTTCCCACACTGTAAAAGACTATAAATGTGCGTTGCCAAATCAAGTATCAGTCTTGAGCTTTGTTCTCCCAGGCCCAGTGAGAAATACAACGATTATTATTGCTGCCGTATGGATGTTATGTATGGGTGCAGCCTTGTTGCTATGACCCAGTTAAATAATAACAAACTCTATGAAAGTTTGAATTAGTTATATTCAGTGTTAAAACTGAAAAAATCACAGGGCTCTACAGTTCTTTAACAAGAGGATGAAAGATCAGAATTTTCTCTTTCCACTTGTCTTTTCTTTTTTCCAAAGACACACAAGAATCAATTGGATTTTAGATGTGTTAAGTTCCAGCTTTACCATATCAGTTGTGATAGAATTTCTTGAGATATGAAAATGTGCAATTCCTTTGTAATTTGAGTGCTCTTTCCTTGTATGCAAGAAAGTCTGAGATGTCCAGATTGGGAAAGTGGGTTAGTGTATACCATCTATGTCTACCAGGAATTTGTTACTTTCATTCAGCGTACAGAGCCAAAATCTGAAGTCAGCGCTCACCTGATTCAGTGCTAGTGAACAGGAAGAATAAGTAGATACAGTGATTTTATTCCAGGAGGCCTTATATTAATGTGATTTCATTACCAATGTACGGACTTCTGAGGACATGAACAGTCCATATTCCTTTTACATCATCTCTCAGTAATCACTTTCCAGGAGAATGAGAAGAATTTGTATTTTACGTTACTCGTATCATGATTTGGATTATTGGAAATGCAGAGCATGTCTTTGCTTTTGTCTGTTCTTGCTGGGAAAGTCCCTTTGTAACCAGACACTTACTCTCATTGACTATAAAGGAAGAAAAACAGCCCTTGACACAGAAGATGAGACTAATGAGGAAGATCAGGTGAACAAATAGCTCTTTGGAGCATAGGCCGGGTCTGGGAAAAGCAGGCCAAAAAGCCAGGGGCAAGGAGACCAATCCCAGATAGGATTTTCTGTCAGCCTGGAGTCTGCTGTTGTGATGTCCCATGCAGCAGTCAACAAGTGCCTGTGGGCACAAGGAGAACAAGCCCAGCCAAAAGATCATGCTCTCAATACAGAGACCTCTCAGCTGAGAGGGCTGAGTCTTATTTCATCTTAAAGAGAAACATTCAAAGCATTCAAGGCATACTGAATGTTTTCTAAGCGGCCCGAGCATCCACAGAGCAAGGAGTTTACGCGGCCATGTATCAAGTTGCAATGTGTAAATCTGAACAGCACTAGTCAGTGGGCATTTGTTTTCTGTGCCATAAAAGACCAAGCAAACATATCATTATTATTACTATTATTTTTATTGTTTTGTATGTTAGGCAGGTATTGAGGGACTGTGAATATTTTTTTCAGAGAAGGAACTGGCGAAGAAGATTAAGTGATCTAATAATTTGTAATAATGAGTACTGCATTTGTGAGTACTAAAGAATGTTATATTCTAGCTTTTGGGACCATGTGTGCATTTTATAGAGGAATAAATAAATAATCATATGTGGCTTCAAAATGTAACAATCTTCAGGGGGAAGGAAAAAGAAATGAATGCTGATTCAGAAAGGAAACACTGTTTCAATTTGCCATAATTTTAACAAGAAGAGATCTGTTGAACGCATTCAGGAGAACAATGTGTAGTTAAAAAGTACTTCAAGTTAACTACTGGTTTGATTTTTTTTTCACTTTATTCTTGGATCTGATTATGAGCCATGTACAGAAATAATGTGAAATTATTGAAAGTTTGCCAAATATCAGACCTTTCTTTAAGATAATGAGAAGGAGCCCTAGTTTTTGATACCTTTATGTCTTTCTTCATTTTTAGAAATCAAATGAACTTTCCTATGCAGTTCACTTCTGAACTATTGCTGCAAAATCAGACCTATTGCTACAATTTATGGCCAATTTATGGGATATTGATTTACTTGTGCCAAATGATAACATATGCTAAGAGTAGTCCCATAGGGTCAGTGGAAGTACATGTGCAGTAAAATGCTACTTAGAGTTTCAAAGTCTGGCCTTACTACAATAAAATAGGCTCATCTAAAAATGTTCCAACATTTAAGAATTATTGATATTCTACATTTTGAGGAGAAACATGTAGAATTATTCATAATGAAAATATAGTTGAAACATTTTGCTGGATATGAAAAGCTTCCTATTTGCTTTGGGAATGAAAAGGGATTTAAAGTCTTTTACCTCCCTTACTGAAAAGCAGTAATTCATGTGAATAGTCAGTGATAGTGCTCACAAAAGGGAGCCAAATCCTCTTCTGGCCTTAATAATTACAGGTCATATTGTGCCCCCGGCTCTGAAGCAGATCTTCTCATTGCAGGAGGTGTACCTGCTGGCTGGTGGTATGAAGTTCAGCTTCCAATTGCTTTAGTGAATTCTTGTAAGAAATAAGTATGATTATACTGTTCTTCAGAAAGACTGTTCTGACCTGTTTCCTGGCATGGAAAACCAAAAAAAAAAAAAAAAAAAAAAAAAAGTCTTGTAGGGAATTTCTGGCCTTCCGGGTTGAATGCCAGTCCAGATTTTCTGGCCTGAAAAGTGCTACTAAACTGGTCAGGAACCTGTATTATAGTCTGAGAAAATTATATTGCCATCTTTCCAATTCCACTAACAAGACACCTACCTTTTAGTGAAGTTAATAACACAGGTTGAATAGCAAGGAACAACACAACTCCTCTCCTCCATTGTAAAATTACAAATTATACACAGATGTGATAGAGAAGAGGTTCCTTGGAAAATGCAGATGTGGAGTATAAAAGTGACTACATTGTGGACATTGATGTGGAAGGATCAAGTTATCAGTGTTGCAGCTGCACTGCCTTCTTTATGCTGCAAATAGAGAAGTTTTGGGGCTGGCGTAACCTGACTGTTCACTGAATGTGTTGCAGGGCAACACATAGTCCATTAGTCCATTTCTGGACTATATTCTGATTTCTAGGGGAAAAACACCTGGATATTTGAGCTGGAGGAGAACTAGTATGCACTGCAAAGGATGCTCTGCTCTGTGGGCAGCGAAGAGTCTGGAGAGCAGAGTGCACTACAGAGTGCTACTGTCCTACACTTTTGACCTGGCCAAAAGTCCTGCGGAGGACACCATCTTTCTGAACATTTCCTCTCCGAAGGGAAAGGCACCTGCAGAGGGGACAAGAGCCATCTACATCACGGGCCTGGGCGTCACGGGCAGTGTCTGAGGTGGGCGCCCATAGCAGTGCAGCCCGGAGCACTGCTGCGGCCTCTGGGTCGCTGGCGTGCAAGCATCTGGACAGCACGTTAGCAAAATCCTCGTTATCATCATGGACAACTACTGCACTCCAGAGAGAAACTGCTATCAAGCCTGCTTCCTCTCCAGTCACGCTGCCATGCAGAGACCTGATGAACAACAACGCAGATACGAGAAGTACCCACCACCGCTGGCTTTGTGTTGTTTGTCTGAAGTTGTTTAGCTGATACCTCAAGTGTAGAGCTGTTCCATATTTTAAGAGGACGTTGACATTTTGTGGTTAAAGATTAATTCACTGCATGGCTGCACTTGCACATGCCCTTCCCTCTTCAGAATTCCTTGTGGATGTTTATTTTCCATCTCTAAAGTGTTATGTCGCCTTTTGAGAAAGAAGTGCTAGCAAGAGCTGCTAGATACAGCCTCCAGGTGAAGTATTTATCATTTTAGGCTATAGAGAGTGAAGGCAACATTTGTTGAAAGTACCAGATACAAGCTGTTGAATAAGAAGATAGCAGTGACAGTTCCAGAGGGGGAGGTATACCTACTGCCTGCCAGAAATAAAATGAATTTTTGTCACCACATGCACAGACGTGAGAGTCCAAGCCATTAGCTAATATTGGAGTCTGGTATTAGCCTTCCAGGTGTCCAAAGCACAAGGGACTCTGCAGAGATGGATATCATGAAGCAAGAGACAAAAAGCCAAATTCAGCAGTTCTCTATACTCCCTTTAACTCATATTAATTCCAGTCATGTCAGGGGAAATATTCTTGTCAATATTATTAATAGCAATATTTGACTCAAACTTCAGAAAGCAAGGTTAGTCTTTGACACAGTAAATATTCAGTTTTCTATTTACCTTTTTCATGTTAATGTTTTGAAGTTTATACTGTAGTAAATAATGTAATGGTATGTTTTTATTACATTGAGTAGACAGTTTTACGTTCAGTTATTAGCTATTTAGACATTGGTAAATGGTCTATTCTCAGGGATGCTGATCTTTGGATATCCCTTTTCTCCCCACTTGCACACTCTAAATTACAAACTGTTTCCATTCTTTATTTTTTTTTTAAATCTTCCTCCCCTTTAGTTAATAGATTTTCTTTGCATGTGCAAGTTTGGGGGGCAGTGTTTGCTCTGGGTGGTATGCACAGTTATTTTATTAATGTTGTAAAGAAGCGGGCTTCATGATTCTTCCTCTCTCCCTTCCCTCAAAACAGCATGTGTGAATTAATATACAGTAATACAGAAGGAACTTTTTTCTTAGTGATTTATGTGATCAGTGCAAAGCTAAGGCTGAGCCTTCCAGAAACTCTTGGTGGGACCAAGATCGTCATAGATGAGCGACTGATTGCAGAGCTGAATCCATCTGTGATTACATTACAATATAAGGGTCAGTCTCTGCAGCCCCTGATACATGCAATAATCCTAATGGAGACAAAGTTACAAAAGAGAAGAAAACCGAAATAATCAAATTCCTTTCAAGCATAAAAAGAATCCTCAGGAATGAAGGAGTTAATGCCTTAAAGAGCTCATCTCCCCTTTGCCACTCCCCACACCCTGCCATTTTCCACCTGCTGTATGCAATGTGAAATTGAAAGAATTAATTTAATAGTTGCTAAAAGCTCTAAGTAAAAAATAACTCCAGTAAAGCCCAGTCCCCAAATCTTGCAGGTGTTACTGACTCATTTTGCAAATTGTACAGAATGTTTCTTCCAGTAATCTGTTTAAGTTTGAAAGACTAGTGAAAAGTCCCTTAACCAAGAGTGGCTTCTACAATTTTATAATTTACCAGCATTAAGCTTTTGCTTGGAAAGACAATATAATCTGCTGTTATGCTTTTAATGTCTTAAAAATGTGATTGCAATTTGCCCATGTTTCCATTGTCATCCCCACTTCAGCCTATGGAACTATGGAAACAAGAAATAGTACATTCAAAAGACAGAGAGATATATGACAAAAATGAAAGTAAGTGTATGCATAATGGACTAGGTGACATGTCTCTAGAATTACTTTTTCTTTGATTCCTAAAAGGCTTTTATGAACCTGGGCTTATACTGCAAGCGTGTATTTAATTAAGTCTGTCCCTATGCAAACCACTTAATCTTGTGCTCAACTATAAAGCTGTGGTCAGGGTCTACTTGAATGGAAAAGGTGCTTCCCAGCTGATTTTGCAGATAGAGCTGATGTCCCACTAATTTCATGGGAAGAGTCTGGTAAAACAGGGCCTTAATTGTTCCTTCCACAATGCCCTAAACCACTAACAGTGATGGGGTAGTGTTCAGGTGAGAAAAATAGAGGGGATGTGGACTTTATTCTACTGAAATTGTTTGATAGGGTCTGTAGAAATAATTGAAGCACATTCTAGTGTGTGAATCTCTCTAGGTGCTTTGCTTTTTCAGGAATTTCTTCCCATGCATTCCTAGTTGATGCCATCAGTGAGCTTCTCCTCAACCGGAGTTACAGGAAAACAGGGACTTTTCAATTCAAGAGCCTTCTTGGGGTGCATGAGAAGTACTGGATAACTGAATGATCCAGGAGTCAAAAGGAGGGTGTAGGAAGAACAAGATCAATTAAAATATGAAAATATATACTTTTTTTTAATTGATAGAATCTACATATGCAAGTATGGGAGGATTCAGTCAATAAAAGCGTCATTTCAGTTACTGAGGGTGTAATGAGCACAAGGAGGAGAGTGGCTCTCAGTGTTTCCGATGACCTTCCATTTTAAGCGCAGGTAAGGAAAAATTGCTGCTTATGTGGTACCAGGGTATGAGGGGAGCACATGTATTTAGGGATTTTTATAGTGAGAGTGTCTGAGCCTGTATGTTATCTCAGAATCCTGAAAACTTTAAGGTGGGAATATTATAAAGCTTCTCATCTACCTCTCTAAAGAGGCTTTAAAGCAGACTTCTGAACAAGCAGATTTGGAGCCTTATTGCTGAGTAAGAGGGGGCTACAGGAGATTCAGGGGTGCAGAGCTATGGCATAGGTGACGTGTTTTGAAGCAAGCCACAAGGAGTTAAATAACAGTGGTACATTCAAAGTGGTTTCCCATTTCCAGTGGAAAACTACTGGAATGTTGCAAATATGAGTAGGGATCCTTCTTGTGACTTACCCTCCTATGTTGCTGAGACTCAAGTAACAGCGGGAATAAATACTTGTTATAACAAGACCGGGCTTTACACACCTGGTGAATTGGTGTGAAGAAAACTAACACAGTAGCAGCAAGCTGATGAAAGCCACTACGATGCTGGCTATTTGTTGTTTTGTGCCACGCTCTCAAATGTGTTTTGCAAAATATCTAGTAATCTTGTAACTACCTCCCTGTTTACTTGAAAGACGTGCTCTTTCTCTTTGACTGTGTGTTGATATTTACTGTATGACTTCATCTGCCTCCTACAGCCTTGGAAATACCAAAGAGCACCCTGTGCTGTAGCATTTAAGAATTCATAGATTTGCAGCGTAGAGCCCCTCTGCTCACTCTTGTGCAAAAAAAACCTCTCCCCCAAATACAAACCCATCTGAGGATTCTCCAGTTTCTGATAATTCCTCTTTGATTTCATCTCTGGAAGAAAAAGAAAAGGTTGTGCAGTTGAAAAATAGTCAGAAAAGAGAGAGAGGGGAAAAATATGCTCCTAAAATGTTTTAAAGGGTAGAAATTATCTGCTTTTTATGAGCTGTGTCATAAATTCAGTCTGAGCATCAGTATCCAAATTACCTCTTGTTTTCTATCCAACATAAAAAAAACATTGTCACACTCTTAACTAATATTTCATTTTTGTCTGTAGATGCAATATCAAATGCTTAATTGGGCCAGTAATTATTCATGCATTAGTGTGAACCTTCTGAAGTATAATGGTAACTTGTTAAATGTGTAATTATTAAAACTGAAAATTAGCAACCGTTTCTTATGTGCATCACTGGTTCTCTATAAAAAAATAAATTTATAGTACTGAATAGTGGAATTTAATCCATTTTCTCATATTTTATTTTCAATATCAGTAGTTATTCTTCTTACCTAACTTGGGTTAGGATTGAAGACTTGACCTTGCTCGGGTAAAGGTCCCCTTATATTGCCCCACTGTATCTTGGATACTTGGTTGAGCTGATTTCTTGAAAGTTGCACTAATTTGTTAGATGCCATTTTAAATTTCCTGCTAATTCTGCTAATTTAAAGACTTTTGGTTGTCTTTCAAAAAAAAAAATTACATAAGTTACATCCTGCATGTCATTATTATATTATTATGGAAAGCCTTAAGTCTCCTTTGAGACACACTAATTCTGTGCACAATGATTTTATTTTATTTTTTCCCTCTCCTGTGGAAGCTCAAAAAATTCAAATAGCAAGCTATTTGAGTCCACAACCAAAGTTCACTGTGAAGAAGTTTTTCTTTTTAAAAAATGTGTAAGCTTGGTGCATGTTTTCTGTTTCACTTTAGAAATCAGAATGACCAAATGTTCTGGCAAACTTGAGGGTTAAGCTCATTCTTGCTAAATACTTCTCTAGCATGACCTTTTTATTTTATTACTGGGTGTGAATAATGCATTGCATAAAAAGTTTTATGTGTGTATACAGGGAAAGGTATTTATCTGTGTATGCTTCTTATACATACAATTTATGCCTACAGACATTCTTTAATATAACACTAAATACAGAAACATACGGGATACAGTATTTTGGTTTCACTGTTATTCATTCTGAAGTTGAGCATTTCTGAAGCTAAGGTATGTCATGTACTCAAGTGAATGAGTGTGAATTTTCCAGTCCTTAGTTGCATGATCATGTTTTACTTATGAAGTAATACATCCATTTGAAGCTTTATATGCTTAAAAGCAAAAGTTTTTATTTCTAAATGTTTCTACAGCCTCTCTCTCAGAAGCTTAATTTTATATTATCTCAATTCAATGAGAGCATTTCTTGTCTGCCTTCAGTGGTGCAGGATGTGGCACACCATTCCCTGAGCTACTCCATCATCTATGCTAATGTGACTTAAGTATGGTGCTTCAAACCTTGAGTTTTCAAACTTCCTGTCTTTTTTTCTTCTTCTTCTTTTTAAAAAAAGAACATGGATAAAACAGTATTTACATGAATTTTGTTTTGAAACACTTCTGGCTAATAGAAAAACCCTTGCTGCGCAGACAGGTCAATTCCTTTCTGATACCACAGAAGATCTGGTAAGCCTTGCTAATTTGGGTTCAGCACTGTGCTTAACTGTAATTACATGGCTTTATACTATGGTTCAGAGCTAGTTCATATCTGGCCCATATCCCCATTCATAGGAAGAAAGAAACTTGTCAGCCTGCAACGATATCGCAAATCCCCACAGTTATCACCCAAGTTTGTTTCTGAGCTGCTATGACTGTGATGGCCTGACTGCTCAGTGTGAAAGGTTTATTAGTCGCTCCTATCAGATGTTCTTGGAAGCCAAGGACATATACATTAAAGCATTCCTTCCTTTAGTAAGAAGCATAAAGGAAAATTATGTTCCCCGGTTGCATTTTTAACTCCAGAAAGATGCCACAGCAATAGCAACAACAAAAAAATTCTGAACAAATAATGTAAACAACATATGAGATAAACAGACAACAATGCAGCAAATCTAATCAATAATACATTTTTATTTGGAATGAAAATGAAGTAATCTTCCTTTTCATTTCTTGCAGTCACATTCTTTTCTTTTTTTAAACAATGATGAGAGCAATCGACATCTGCCAAAAGCAAATGATGTGTCGGCTTACTCTAAGTTTCTTGTCGAGTCTGGGTAAGTGTAAAAACATTAAATGTAATATTAAGTGATCAGTTTAACATACCAGAAAAGTTAAGCTGTTAGATATGATGAAAATTCTCATTTTTGCCATGTTCAGAATACCCTTTTTGATTGCGACTACTTTACTACCAATCAATGATCAAGCAGAGGAGATTAATTTTATATTCATTCTCCATTGTTGCAAATCATTTTAATTACTTCTGTAAAGGGCAACTGGCAGCATCAGCAAGGGTTAGCAGAGAGCATTTATTTTGTCAAGTTATCCGTGTTTGAAGTGCCAATATTAAATTATTTTAATTTTTTGTTACAATATTATATATATAGCTACAATAAATGTGTTTTCGAAGAATTTGTGACTACATGGTTCTCAGATTAATACATTTGTTCTGGCAGCTAAAGCTAAACTGAATGTTAATGCAATATTTCAAATAATATCATCCAAAGTCTTCTGTAAAAACAATACATTTGTGTTGTAGCACAGGACTGTATTATGTAATGAGAAAGTGTAATGTGCTCAATAAATATTGAAGTTCTTGGCCTCCTACTGAGCATTTGATATTGAAACGAACCTAGTTATAGACTATGAAATTCATGCCCCTTTTCATTCTAGGCTAAATTTGCACCTTTGCTACAGTAATTTCACTTTGTGTCTGTACATGTAATTATAGTGAGGCTGGTTCGATAGGAGAAGGATAAAGAGAGATAGAGTTCTGCTTGAACAGCAGGTAGGGTTGTATTATTTTAATGAAACTTGAAAGTTTGCTAAGAAACTAAACCAGGAAACTTTCCAAAAATGCCCAAAGTAGGATTCCAGGCAATTATTTTCCAGTTCTCTGTTATCGTCACTACATTTGGTGCTAATTTATTGTGACATGAATTAATCATCATTATTATAAAAGAAACCATAAGCTTTGCCTTTGTCATCTCTTCTACAACGAAGTAAGAAAATCTGTGTTAAGCATCCATTACCTGTAGCCTCCAAGTGTTGATGTGGATATCTGAGTAAGGTAATGAATGCAACAAGGGTGGGAGATGGAGAGCTTGTATCTTCCTACCCCTCCATTCAGTATCAGTTCCTTTTTATGTACCTCTGTTGAATATTCTGATTTCGTTCCCAAGGCAAATGAACTCAAGAAGGTGACTGGCTTTTTTTCCCCTCAGCACTGAGTCACTATAAATCATAAGCATCTATAATCTTTTCCTCCGTGAATGTGTGTATATTTTAGATTGCTGATTTTAGTGTTAAATGGCCTTCAGGACACAAATATTTTGCACTGTGATGGTAAGCTTCTTCATCAGGCATGCACAAGCTGGACAGAGCCCTCTCCCCTTGGAAAGAATTGCAATATAGACATTTTGGGGATTCACTAATTCAGCAGCTCTCTTAGGCTTGGAGGATAGAGTCCCTGCAGGACTCCAGTTTTGCTGGTGTGGCCAAAGGACAGAGTCTGACTCCAGGCAGAGTCCTACTAAGAGTCTCATCTACATAAAGCAAGTTCTTTTGATCAAGTTAGGAGCAGTGCATTTCTCATTCATGAAACTTGGCCTCTTCGTGGTGAGTGAGAGTTCTGCTGCTATTTTGCAGTGTGGATGGTATTTTATCCCCAAATCTGCAATAAACTGAGTGGTTGAGATCAAATAGAAATACAAGAACAGACTATTCCATGGAATATAGTGAACACATGGGAATAGTTAGGATTTTGGAGAGGAAGTTTTTCTAAGACACACAGGAAAGCTAACCATCTGACCCTCATTTCACTGGAACTAGCTACTTAATTTCTCCTTTGTGTAACAACAGATCTGTCTCTGTGTTTTTATTATGGCTTGTTCAATATAAGAACAATAAAAGTATTCACAGAGGCCCAGATATTCAGGCATTGTAGATCCATTGCCTTCAAGATCTGCTGAAAAATCAAAACAAGAGCATGCTCAGAGAGGTCTTCAGAGGGGTCTATAATTAACTTCAAGAAAAAGTCTCTGTCCTAGTTCAAATCCTTACATTATATGATATGACGTAAACTGGCCTATCACGACTGATGTGACCAGACTTGCATCAATCACCACCCTGAATATCCTGTGCTTCCGACCACTCGGCCCAGAGGTATAAAATAATATTCAAGATCTGTTGCTGCTATTTGGCATGATGAAATGAGAGTCTTTTTAGTTCTCATCACATTGCTTTTTTTAGAACACGGATCTTCTAAAACTTTACTTTGGTTTAACCTCTTGGCTCAAAAAAAGGTAGAGTGGCCAAATTTGTGTTGATAGATTATTATATGAAATCAATGCCACCTAAGGTTATCTTTAATTCTTTTCTCCTAGCACTTTTTTTTTGTTCATGTTTCCTATGTGTATTTCTTTGGGATGTACCTTCTTTAGAAATTAATGCTTTCAATGGTACAGAATGAGCTTCCAGTTTCTTTTTAGTAAGCACACACAAAAAAAAGCTTCAATGGGTGCATATGGAAAGTGCTACTTGCTGTGCACTACATTCATTTCAGACGTTGTATGCCAGCAGCTACATCTCTGAGGTGTATTAACAGCTGGAAAATCAGCTGCTCAATTTATATGGTTACTAGTCGCCATTTGGTTCTCCTGGTTACTAAGGATTCTAAGGTAATTTTCAAAACAGTCCTTCTCTTTCCCTTTTTCTTGAAAAATCGTATCAATACAGTTGCCTATGGACTTACTTTCCTTGAATAATCTGCCATTTGCATGAATGTATGCAATTATATTCCTGACACTCGTCTTGCCTGAGTCTGCACCACTGTCTTCATTGTCCTTCACTTTGTTGAACTCATTTACTACTCCACGAGGAATGGAGAAAATGTAGAACCCTTCAGTGCTCCATTTTCTGCCCTTATTGCACAGGTGTAAATGACAGGAGAAGAGATGGTCAGGAATTAGGTCTAGCTTAGCTACTCTGAGCAAGAGTTATACTTGCAATCACAGCTGTGCAATGGCATAGGAAAGTATTAAATCTTTCATTGGCCACTCTAGATATTTATGTAAACTTTGCAAACTAAAGCAAACATTGAACAAACCCGAATTTAGATTCAAATGGCCTCTGGACTGTGCAATATTACCTTTCAGATAACAGATTTGCTGCAAACAATTCCTGTTACTCTGTACATGTTTGCTTGCTTGTAAGCAAATTCAGTGTTCTATGAGATCTCAAGAATAGTTACTCTTGTTGGTATGTAGGAATTCACACTTAAACTGGCCATTCTGCCCTTATTAGAGGAGTATTTATTCGCTCACATCCCAGCTTCTGAACTATGGAAATAACTGGCTGATGTATTAAGACAAGCACAAACTTGTTTAATATTCTGGTTTAGCAACTAAGGCCATCCATCCCCTGCTTCATAAGCAGGTCAGGTTTTCCTGCCATCAAGGACTGGGACCTCAGAAAGAAGGACAACCAAGGATGAGCATCACCACAGCTGTTTTCTGGTGAGTCATCCTACTTGCATACCAGATCTTTACACGTGGATGTATTTATTTCGAGTGTATTAGTTACTCTAATTTATCTATTATCTATTTGGCTGCCTATATTTATTTGTTTATCCAGCGTTCCAGTTGCTTACAAATCCAGCACTTTTTAAAGGTTTAGTTTAGTAATAGTATATTGGCAGAGCTAGTCCTCTGAGCAGTCTCAGAATGTTTCTGGAGTGATTCTCTTTAGAACTGAGCTTCTCAAAATGAGCCAGCACAGTGATCTGAAAGATACGCAATGTTTTACTCTCATTTTAAAATAAAATTACCTATGTTCAGTCTTTGAGATATACTGAGTCCTGGACTCTATGGAATTCACTGTCTCTTGTACATTTTTAAGAGTAAAATTTAGTGCTGTGGCTTCTTTTTGTTTGTTTTAATCATTCTGGCTATTTCAGGAACACTTAAAGTGGAAGAGTAATGAGAAAATAAGAATATTTAATTTACTCTCAATTTCTTTTTTTTCCTGCTAGATCTTCTTAAGAGGCTGTGGTCTTGATCTTAGTCATCTACTAAGAAATGAACAAAGCAACAATTTATACTGGAGATTAATGAGCGTGAGGGGCTCTGGTAATATGGAAGTAAGTACCATAGAAATGTTATAAATACCTAAAAATTCAGCACAAAGAGGTATGGGCAAAACTCCAAATGGTCGCTGCTATTGTAAGATGGAAAATAAAACCCTTAATGGGCAAACCTCTGCCTGTTATTGGTAAGAAGCACTAAAAGTAGCCATTCTTAGGAGCACTTGTGGTTGACTAGCACTTGTTATGCTACAGGAGAGGAGTAGTAGTCCTGAGGAAGAGGTTTTTCTCTGTCGTATCAGCAGTTTTAAGCAGAGCGCAGATGCTTTATGCTTCCAGGTCTGGTTACATTAGAAAAATGTATAAAAAGCTATGCAGAAGACTTTTCTTAAGTGATGTGCTGGGAATGATTGGTGTGAATAGTGAAGTTTTGATGCTCTTGCTTATTGTGACTACAGGCACTTTTCATTTTTACATGTGCTTCTAATTGAGAGTGGTATAAAGTTAGATATTTTCACCTAAGTCTCAAAGGCTAAAGTGTTCAACAGCAATTAAGTATCGAGTGTGCATATGAGTAAACAATTAATTAGTGCCATAAGGAAACATATGTTTTGGCTCCTTCCTGGAGCCAATTACCACATGCCTGTGTTAAAAGGCAGAATGAAGAGAGGCCCCATGCTGAATTAAGGGTTCATTACAAAGCAATATGACAAAGAAAGAAGCAAGTATATGCTGACCAAGCCAACTAGCACAGAACCACAAACTGGAAAAATGATCAGGGAAGCTTCTACACTGAAAAGAAAGCTCAGACTGCTTCCAAGTTCATAGGTAGAATTGCACAACTTCTTTTGAAATTAATGGATAATTCTTAAACACACCAGAAGGCTGAATCTGGACCATGGATAAAAAAAAAATATATATGACTTGCATCTAATGCCCCCCGTCAAGGATGGAATTGAGACAGATTTTGATTTATTTATTTATTTATTTATTTTGCTTGGTTCAGGCCCATCTTTATTTATCTGCAGTGTCAGTTTGATTCAGATCATGCTTCAGTCCTGAGCTTGTATTCCGGGTTCTGCTTGTATTCTTCCCAGCTCCAAAAGAGCAAAACTGAGCAGACTGCCGTGGGGTCAAGACATGGAGTCATCTGGACAGGCTGCTCCAAAGAAGCCAAACTTTCATCTGTAAAGAAACCAGTCAAGTCTCACTAGCTAAGTCGGGAGCTGGAACTTCTGCATTTCCTAAAGGCAGTGCAGACTCTCCAGTTCTTTCTAACTTTTAGAGGCTGCAGAACTGGTCCCTTCCACAGTCTTTATTCTGCTGATTCTATTGTCCTTAGAGTATTGTCTCTCAGAGAGATGCTTTTTCAAATAAGGTAACCATGTAGTTGCAGAAGTCAGGTATTTTTATAGAGCTTAGTTATATTTGCCATGTAAATTATTTTTCAAGCAGCTTTAAAAATAGCATGATCACAGTTATTGAGAACATGGACAGAGTTTAGCTGCAGCTTGGTGCCTGAATGTTGGCAGAAATTTTATACCATATTTGTTGAATATTTGTAGAAGCAGGGTTTACATCAGTGACAGGAGCACAAATTTGTATGTTAAATATTGGCATGCATTCCAGCAAAATGATAGAGAGACTGGTAATGCCTTCTAATTCTCTGATTTGCTGCAAACTTTGCTTAGTTATTACTTTGCCCAGCTCCTGCAATGAAGAACTGGCAAGTGCAAATATGTTTAAAATAAATCTCTTCAGCGTTATTCACGATGCATTCCCATCTTGCACTAATACATCTCACCAAATATATTGCTACTCTATTACACTTCTCTCAGAACCAAACTGATTAGGATTTGAAAATCTTTAACTTGGCTTTTTGGTGAGAATATTCATGAATATAAACCCATATTTTGCTCACAGTTAACATAATTCAGGCAAACATTTTACCTGTGCACTCATTCATGGGAAAGGTAACACAGATGAGAAACTCATATAGTCTTTTCTTTTATAAATTTGTCCATCTGTGTTTCTTGCTGCAGGGGAAAAAAAGAAATCTCTTCCTTTTGCTCCTGTCATTTTTATTGACAGTCTTGACAGGTGGGGGTTTATTAGCTTTTTCTTGTTTCATCTGCTTTTACTGCTTGCTTCTCCTCTTTAGGTCTTCTGAACTATTTTAAGAATATGTCCCCTTCTTTCCTACTGTTTTATTTTATTCTACTTTATTTTTTGCAATTGAGCTTCTTGTTTAGTCATTTTACTTTTCATTTTGACAGCTGCCATTCCCTCTGGCTTTCCTGCATCCACCTTCTGGCTTGTTAAGAAGGCTGCTTTAAACCTTACCACTTCAAATTTCTCCTGTATCAACTTGGCATTAACTTTAGAGGTCCAGGGACAGGGCTGCTGAAAACAAGAATCTCCAGGGATCACCCAGTTACGTTAGCAGGTATTGTCACATTTTCTCATTGCCAATGTGCTGCTTTTGGCTCAAAGGTGACATTGCCACTGTCTCCCTGCAAGCAGGTTTGTAACTTAGTCGTGGTGAAAACCACCAGCACAAAGAAGCAAAGCTTGCTGTAGTCTCTTGGTGTTTCTCTTGAGCGTGTGGCATGGTGGTGTACCTAGGGAACCCACCTCAGTCCACATGTGTGGTTCTTGGCCATTCCTATCAAGTGTGCTCACTGACTTCATGGCAGAGGCCCTGCTTCTCTGGAAGAGGAGTCTCCACCAGCTACATGATACCTGCCCGTGGTCCCAGTAAGAGGTGCCTGCAGTCACTGCCTGTATGGTCACTGATCACCTGCAAGTCCGAACCTGAAGGTCAAGCTCTGAGGCACCCCAGGTTTTTCATGTGCAAGATACTGCTAATTGTGTCCTTCAGTTCTACTTTCTACCTCTGAGCTTCTTTGGCAGGACACTGTGTTGTCCAGTTTAAGATGAGTCTCAAGGCACTCACAGTATGTAAATAATACATTAATGTGCTGGCCATAAGCAGAAAAGGCTGTGGGGTTCTTTGGAAGAAGGAAAATCCAGTTCTTGATCTAGAAACCCATTTGGTACAAATTCATCAGCAAAAAAAAATCAACTGAAGTTTCTTTTGAGATTATCTTGGGTTGTCCCAGCTCCGATTCACATACCTGCCTATATTGTCTGCTAATATATCCATAACCAGGGGTATATAACCAACATAACAGGCAAATAATTTTTCACATCATTATAAACTGGGAAAAAAACAGGAAAAAAATAACATGATTGTGTTCAAAACCTATTAAATTAAAACTCATCAGATAAAATTATTTGCTGTAATTTTGGTCTCCTGCATTTTGATTTATTGCCAGACACTATTATTTAATGTGCTCTGAAATGAAGAATTGGAATTCCAGTAGCACAATATATCAGAGCAGCATCAAAGTCACTTATAGCCTGAGTTGCATATGACGTTCAAGAAAATATTCCATTTAAACACACTTAGATTTTTTTAAGCATTATCAGTAACAACAATATTTCATTGGAGGCAGATGACTATCCAGAAACATAATTAATCATGATTATTTATATCATACCTAATTACCAGGAAATAGCCCCAGGGATACACTTCAGCTATATTTCAGAACCTTCAGACTATAATTACTTCACTTTGTATTAAGTATTCTTTCCATATTCTTGTAGAATTTTAGAGCATATTTATAAGGAATAAGGTCAAAGGGGGTAGAAATAAATATTGTACAATCAAATAATGAAAATATGTGCATTTGGGGAAATGCTAAGTTATTATGAGGGAGTATATTAATTTCATTTTCTTCATAATGAGGTAAAAGAAATGACTTTCCAGTGTAGCTTTTAATATGTGAGCACACTAGCATAACAACAAGGGCCTTAAAACAAAAGACTTTAAAGAATTCTGTTAATGTAGTATAAAGTGGATTAAAGTTTGGGAAAAAAAATCCAACCTAAGGGTCTGAATTCTCAAAGACTTTTCAGTTCTAAATTTTGAAGCTATTTTTCAACCAGGACCTTACATATTCTAAGACATTTCATAGCTTCTAATGTTGCTGTAAAAAATATTTAGATACATTTGAGGCTTATTATTTATAACCCCTGTGTGTAGTTAGAACATTTAATAGGGGGCTGTAAAATTAGGTAGGCAACTTACACATGTGTGTATGTGTGTAACTTATAGTCCTGATTGTTAATGATGCTGAATACCTTTCAAAATGAAGAAAGGATAAAACTAAGACATCAAAACATGCACACACTTGTGGACCTAAGCTATAATTTTATTGAAGGGCATACCACACAACAAAGTCATTCCTGTATAAATGAAATCCTGGACATTTATTTTCACAAATAAAGGGTTTTTTCTTTCCTTGTTTTCCTTGATAAAAAAGACAACATATTTTCAGCACTGCTATAACCAGAGGCTGTTTTTGGGAACATGGCTTTTGCATAACAGATTTGTAGTGCTATGCTGGAATGCAGGTCATTATTTTGTCTTGAAAGTAGGGTTCGAGGGGTTTGGTTTGGTTAGTTGGGGGTGTTTTTAATTCAGGCTGTGCTTAGGAAAGTTGTCTATGATCAGGTCCAGGATTCAAGGTGTATGTGGCTATTTTACTGATTGACAGAATATGGGTTTGGAGCATTTTGGTATGTTCTTAGTGTTAATCTAAAATTGCAGTCTACTGACTTCGACTCATGTACTTAGAATTATGCTTGTGGTTAAATTGCCCTGGGACCAAAAGGCTCCCTACAGCTCTCATTGATCAGACTTACACTGGCTTCACTGAAGGCTTCCATCTACCTGTCACTCAGTGAGTGCTCAGTCTCCTCATGTTTTTGGCCCAATTGTTTTGCAGATTTGGGTACTGTCACTCTTTAGGCATAGTCTCACATAGGTCAAATTGACTTTGGAGTTCTGTTCCACTCCATTTGGAGTTCTGTTCCACTCCGTTCCATTGCCAAGTTGTTGTGACTTGACAATGAATTGGGTACCTACATGTGAATTGAGTTGACAGCCCCAAAATTGCCACATTTAATGCTTGGCCCCTGTTTCTACTGTCTAGATTTTTCATGATGGAGTTTTGAAAT
The DNA here is from genome assembly GCF_000705375.1 of Tinamus guttatus. The sequence goes on along the minus strand of NW_010581714.1, from coordinate 155,861 downwards.
GTCTGCAGGGTTTGTCTTGACAAAGCCCTCATTAAAGTGAAATTAGAGGATTATTCTCTTTGTTAAATTATTGAACCTATTTAAATATTAAGACAAAAATAATAAAGCTAGTGTTATTTTAAAATGTTAAAAAGAAATGCCTCATGCTAAGGTTCCAAATCAACAAACAATTTCTTAAAGCTGGAGACAGATATACATGGAAATTGTTTGCTATTATTTAACATGAGAACAACCCTCAGATAGAATCCATTTTGATTTAATGATAGCACCATCTTTGTCTGATACAAGGATGAAAAGCAATGGGCACACTTGAACTACTGCCCTCCGTCTCCTGTGAATAGTTATCTGCAAAACAAAACATTGCTCAGACAACTATTTACTTACCAAATGGCTTTTTTTTTTTTTTTTAACCTGTTATCCTGAAAGGTATTTTTCTTCTCCTTTTGCTTCCTAGCCTTTGCTGGACATTTATTTTTTTAACCTATTATTTGAAACATCATTACTGCAGAAAGCAAAGTGTTTCGGTAATTGAACATTCAATTAATTAAACCATCTAATGCTGAAAGTTGGTGTTATGAATTGACCACTTTTGTATGGCATTTTTCCCCTCTATGTTTATCACTTCCCTGAGGTTTCTGAGCATTAGTGCCAAAGTGGTACATTGCTGATTGCTGATGATGAACAGGTGTAGCCTTCCCTTAATAAAGCACTAGGGCAGCAACAATTATCTAGTGCCTTTTTAGAGAATATTATATATGCTTCATTTTCTTCTGTTTTTCTCTAAGCCTACTAGCCTCCAAAAAGATAACCGCTAGACAGAACACAGTGAAGCTTAGGTAGTTTACATTGACGACCCAATCTTTTTTTTGTGGATAACATTGATTTTATAACCACATTCCACTTTCATGCAGCTATTTGAAACTAACGGTATTTCACGAAGGAGCTCCTTCCTTAGCATGCCTTATAGGTGGGCTGAGACACTTTCCTGAGTAAAAAGTTCTCAAGGTGTGAGTGGTATAAGGGAGGCAGTACCTATCCAGCACTTCAAAAGGCCTATTGGAGTTCCTGCCAATGGATGCGGAGTTAGAAAAGGAAAAAAGAAAGAAAAGGAGAGAGAAACGAGTTCAGGAAAAGGGAACCCATTCTTCATCTAAAAAAGCTAAAAGTTCCTTTTTTTGAATGATCAGTCTTGTGTCTCAATTCAAGCTGTCTGCCTCACCTCTCAGCAGCTGACTTGGTCTATAGGTTCTACATAGGCTTCTGGGCCAGCTGCTCAGGCATCCTCGTCAGCTTTCACCTTGTCCTGCTCCCCCGTCTGCCTTTCGGCGGCTTGAAAGCTGTTCCTGTGCTAGTCATGCTCCGCTGCTTTGAAATTTATGCCATAGCCACTACAAAGCTGCCTCTGAGTTCTGTCTGGTGATGAGTGATGAGGAGGAAGTTTGTGAGGGAAAGGGGTCTGCAGAACTGGGAGGAGAGGATGCCAGAGGTCTGAATTACCTGGCACTGTGATATGGTACTCAGGAAAACAAGGGAGAAGGCCAGGCTACTTATTTCAAGGAGAAGGGAAGAAGAGACGATTGTTTTTTAGGTAAAAATGAGCACAAAACAAGCCACAGTAGGGTTTTTTGACTAGTTAAGCGTAGAATGTGTTAAATAAATATATTCTTCAAAGAAAAATCATCAAAGTTATTCTACTGGTGCTGTCTTGAGCATCCATAGGTGTGCAGATATGCACACTGCTTTCCACTGAAGGTTTGGATAGAAAGCAGACTCTGCTCTGAAGAGGCCTTGTTTGCCTACATGTGATGTTGTAAGGGCTGTGCAACTTCTGCATTGATAAAGGGAATCACCTCTGGAGCGTCTATTCTTCTCAGTGCTTTCCTTCATCTTCCATTTACCATTTTCCATCTTCTCCATCTCTCAGAGTTTTTTGTTTTGTTTTGTTTTGTTTTGTTTTCTGCAGGAAAACCAACTAAAAGAGTTGGTGCTGCTGCTGAAAGCTCTTTGAAAACAGGAAAGTCTTTACTTCCAGTAATGCTGGACTGCTTTTTCATTTTCTCTCCTTCTTTGGAACTTTTATATGTTCATTGAATTTGGAAATTTGGTTAAAGAACTTCTTATTCTTAAATCCAAAACAGAAGCAATCAATAATTCTGTCTGCTGTTAATTAGACCCCAGTTCTGGGTGGTGTTAGCAATAGAAAAAATGAATCATATAGGATTAACAGGTGTTTTGATCACATTACTTGTTTAATTCAGCTAAAATGCAATAACATTTTGTAGGATTAAATAGCAATCTTTATTTCAGAGAAAAAACAAACACATTGAAATGTAGTTCTCTGTTTTTTGTGTTTTTTTTTAAAAAAAAAACTTCCATATTTTCTCTTGCAAACTCCTTGTGGGTGCTGTACTCTTTTCTCACATATGTATTGCTTGCACCCACCTTCTCTAGTCATTCAGTGTTAGATGAAACATTTTTTTTTCCTTCAGGAAGACAGAGTAGTAATTTCTAGGAGCCTCAGCACAGCCTACTGAAGTCAAGAGACTTTATTATTCTATAGTTTGCCTTTATTGATCTCGGCAACCATGTTGTACAGAGGAAGTTTTAGATGTCAATTGAATGATGTGATAAAGTCTCTTGAGTGTGAAGTTGGTAGCTGTCTTTGTGCCACTTCATTACGTCTCATTGAAAAAGGTCATGCAATAGAGTGATGCATTTCCTTTTTCTAGGGGAAAATTTCCTTTTCCAATGGGAAGGAGCTATCGCTTGTGTTTCATTTGTCCTGCCTGTTACTCTCGGTGGCACTGAAACACAGCATGAGAATTGAAAAGTAGAAGCAAAGCGTAATAATTGCGACTGGTGAGTTACCATCTTTAGCTATTGACTAATGATGCCTTTGCAAGCAGTTGTGCTCCCTGTGGTTAGCGATGAGCCCTGCTTGGATGCGATTGAGCCTGAGCAGTGTCATTTTTCAGTCTGCATCATTATATCTGAACAATTACAGAATCTCCAGAGCGAGGAACTCTTCAAATCAAACATATGCAGAGGAGCAAGCTATTAATTCAGCAAACATAATGTAAGATAGCACATCATTTGAGTAGTAACTGGCTCCTTTCTAATTTTATTGCATTTTTTTTTCTGATCCATAAATGTCATTCAGGAACACAAAGAATTTCCCAGACCCTAATACACTGAAGTATATCCAAAAGCCTGAATTTTCACGATTCTGTATAAAATTTCACAGAAAGGCTGACAATTCCAAATCTTCCACAATAAAAGACTTTTGCACAATAGTTAAATTAAGTAAGATAATGGCACTGCATTTTTTTCTTTTTATGAATAGAAACACTGTGCAGAAATTTGATCATTATTTATTTTATTTTGCACTCTTTTTAAACATGTGGTAATATATCATACATTTTGAAATATAAGCTTGTCTTCATACCAAGCATCAAAATTTCATTTCTGAGAAAACTGAAACCCTCTGCTTTCACTATGCCAAAAAAAAAGATTTTTA
>NW_010581714.1:120648-152300 GCF_000705375.1 Tinamus guttatus | reverse complement strand
GAAGCAGCAGGTTCCCTGAGGACATTTTCAACTAGTTCTAGTTGTTTGTCTGCAAGGGCCTTGTGCAGCAATGCCCCTATCCTTGATTTGTGTTTTAGACTCTCCCACAGTGCAAATACAGAATAAAAACAGTCGTAAGCAGAAAAAGAAAGGAAGAAAGAAAGAAAAAGAAAAAAAAAGCAGAGAGACAATATGAGTTAGTTTTAGTGTAGGCAGGAGTGTGCTTCTATTCCCCTGTGGTCAAGTTCCACTTAACACGCAGACTGATTTTATACATATATATATTTTTCTCAAGCTAACAAATATTTTTTCTCCCTGAGGACAAAGTTTAGGTGTGAATGAACATGAAAACAAAGATGACGTGGGAGAGATCTGGCTTGAGGGGTTGCTGATCACTTCAAAATGCTTTTTGAAAGTAGCTGAAATAAGCAGAAGGCGGTGGCTAGGAAAATAATGTGGCAGTGGCAGGAGAGAAGGCTTTGGGGGACTCCTCTCAAAAGGAGCAATCAGCTAAAATTTGCTATTGAACCAGTGGGGACAGAATACTAACAAGAAAGAACAAACAAACTCCGGTACTTTGCTGACATCCCGGTTTATGCATTGCATCAGGGCTCTCCTTTTGCTTCCCCGCTTTCTGCAGCTCTGTTGCTGTGAATGAAAATTTCCCTTGAGGAAACGGACAGCTGGAATTAACGTGTGTCCATGAATTAAGTAAACATTTCCCCTGGAAAAGGGAAAAAGAAATGGAGAACATAAGAGAGGCAGGTGAAACAACATGTTAAGTCAATTAGTACTGTGGTTTTATTAGCTGGATTGTCACTTAGCTGCTGTTATTTGAAATGGAACAAAGTAGTCCTCTGCAGATCAAAGCACCAAGGGGGAACAGAAACAAGGAAAATAAATGTCCGTGTTACCTAACCAGTTAAAAGGCCTACATTATCTGGACATCCACCTGAAGCATGAAACCTCCAGCATTAGGAACGGGGGAACAGGGCTAATTTGCCATTTATAATGGAGACAGGTCTTTCCTCCTGCAAGTAACTGTTTCTCCAGCCAACTGACAGGGACCAACCACCACCACCACTCTCTGTGAGACCGTGACCTTACTAAGTGGTGCTGCCAGGCAAGTGCCACATCACACGGCTCTATCGTGGTGCCAACTCTGCAAGTAATTCTGAACTGTAAATTCATATTAAAACAATCACAATGACCTGTTTTCATCAAATCAATTCAAATTCATTATAGACTTATGAAGGGTATGTTATAAATTGTCATAAATCTTCTTAATCACTCCCCTGGACTTTCAGTTCTTTGGTATTTAGAGAGCTGCTGAGCAAGTGCCAATAGATGGATAAAGTGAGAGAGTGGAGGTGTGTCATCAAAGGAGGCAAAAACGTATTTCAGGCTGGCAATTCAATATGCTACTTCTATTAGAAAAAAACATCCAGTTGAAACCTGACTGCAGAATGGTAGGATATGTAAGAATGCATGTTCGGATCACATAGAAAATAGTGCTAAAGGGATATGAATAATGGAAAGCTTTGGAAGCACCACCTCTGCAAGCACTCTTACTTCAAGGAGTGCTGACCTGGCCTCAGCACGTGGCTGCTCCTGCACTTGTGACATTTTAACACTGATACAGTGATGTTCCTGTCTTTCTTGTGTTTTTTCCTGTTCCTGGTGAAATTGCTACCCAGTTAGTAGTTAAAAATCATCCAGGAGCATCTTCTTCCTTTATATTTGGTTTCTATCACACTTCTTTACCTTTGGTGGCTGTTGCCAATGGGCCAGTCACCTTTACCAACATCCTAATGCTCACAGAGCGAGGAAAAGCTATAGATTTCACTTATGTGTTTCCCTTGACCCAAGAACAAGTTTTCTTTACTAGTCTGTGCTGGCACTGGATGCTGGAAGTACGACGAGAAGGCAGAAGTGAGTGAGTTTGGGAAGGTACTCAGAATATGCAGGAACATGAATGGAGGAAAGGGCAATAGGAAAGAGAAGAAAGAGTTTGTGTAAGAGTATAGACTCATGTGTTTGAAAAGAACATAGAGCTACGTGTCTTCCCAAGAAAAACAGAAGGCTGCTTATGTTGCTACAGCATCAGGACTACATGGAGAGAGCTGAGGTTGGCTTGGCCTGTCGGAGGAGGTTGAAGAACAATGGACTGGCAAAGCAACAGAGTTAAGGCTCTGTTATAGGGTCTTCTCATGGCCCCAGATGCATTGTTTTTTCCTGTTCTCATTAGTTTCCCACTCCTCAATTTGGTGGAGATCATAGAATCACAGAATGCTTAAGGTTGGAAGGGACCTCTAGAGGTCATCTAGTCCAATCCCCCTGCACACGCAGGGTCACCTAGAGCACGTGGCACAGGACTGCATCCAAGCGGGTTTGAAAGATCTCCAGAGAAGGAGACTCCACAGCCTCTCTGGGCAGCCTGTTCCAGTGCTCTGTCACCCTCACTGTTAAGAAATTTTTCCTTAAGTTCCTGTGGAACTTTTGATGCTTTAGTTTCTGGCTATTTCCTCTAGTTCTATCAGTGGCCACCGCTGAGAAGAGGCCAGCACCATCCTCCTCACTGCCTCCCTTGAGGTACTTATAGACACTGATCAGGTCCCGTCTCAGCCTTCTCTTCTCCAGGCTGAACAGGCCCAGCTCTCTCAGCCTCTCCTCACAGGGCAGATGTTCCAGGCCCCTGATCAGCCTGATAGCCCTGCGCTGGACTCTCCTCAGCAGCTCCACATCCCTGGAGATGTTGGAGCAATAGACACCACCATAACCACACCAAGGTTATGAGGTCCTCAACGTGCTTTGATGATAAGACTCATACATTTAGAGACACCCCAGAGTACAGAGAGTACAATCCACCCATCTGCATGTTCATCCATTTGGCACATCTCTGGGGAGCAGCAGGATACCTGTAGCCTGTGCGGCTGGCAGTCAGAACAAGAAGGTTTCAGGTTTTGAGGATCTAGCCTACCTCTGGCATTGCAATAGCAGATGATGGCTTTTCTATTTACAACCTGAGGGAAAAAGAATACCAGTCTGCATACACACAAGTCATAAGTAAATTTGGTGGAAAGGAAGTATGTAACTGCATGCAAATTCCCGGACACAATGAGAAAAATCACCAGAAGAGAACAGTGTGCCTGGTGAAAAGTTACAGTCAGCATTCTGTTGGCTTTGGGAAGAGGGTGAGAATTTTGGCGATAGAGAAGATGGGAGGGTGTATGGGAGTAAAGAAAGAAGATGGAGCAGGGCAGAGAGAGAACACAAGGAACCAGGAAAAGGAAAGGGTGAAAGGAAGAAAATGACTAACTAGAGAAGGGAGAAGAAACACACAGGGAAGAAAGGAAGGGTGTAAGTTAGGAAGACAAAGGACTTCCACTACTGGACTGTATAGAAAAAAATACCTTAAAGAAAAATCAATTTAAAAAGATATTTACAAAGATAAAAAGTGGCGGAGAGAAAGAGAACAGAACCAAGTGAAGCTGCAAGGAGAAAGAGGGAGACAAAGTACATGTAAATGAAGTTTTTAATTAATGTAAAGGATAAAAAAAAATACTAAAGATCCTAATTTATGTAGGTCCCCTTCAGGCTCAGGCTCCTATGCCTCTTTTCACTATTGACATTTTCAAGTTGAACACAATTCTCCCCTTTTGGCTCTGTTGGCTGTGTTCTCTCCTGTGATCACATATGTTGTTGCTCCAATAACATGGCATGATGTAATACACATTTTTTTTCCATTTGTATTTATATATTTGCGCATTTTAACATTGTTTACTACAGACATCGATTCCCTTGTTAAAACAGTCTTTTTATCTTTGCTGACTACAGCTTTCTAGATGACAACCTCCCTTTTATCTGGGGAATATTATTTTTGCAGAACTGTTGGCACCCAGTCATTGCGTGTTTGCTCTTCATCTCTCAGCACAACGCATACCTTTCAGGGGATGACACATCTTTCTAAGGAAACAGCGCTGATGAAAACTTACTCAGGCTACATTCCTGTTCATGGACAATATGTTTTATCAATACAGTTGCAGTTTATTTTTTTCACACAGGTGGCTTCTATGAATTAGCTTGTGTCAAACACAGAGTGACCTGTTCCTATTCCAGTACCTGATACTAACACAGTCTTGTATAAAAATCCATCTGTCTCAGAAATATATTTAACTAATGGCGGTAAAATGTAATGAAAATCTGAAAGCCACAATAATATTTATTTTTTTAATTGTTTTAAAAGGTATGACACATTGGTTTGCATTGTAACTTCCTCCACCTCCCTTTCCTTGTTAGGGAAGCTAATGTAATCAGGAAAGAAGTAAGGTAAATATAACTCCTGCCTTCAGCACCTGCAGCATAACACACAGGTAAACACAGCTTTGAAAGGGGATGGGGGATGCTGTGTGGCTGTATGTTACGGTACTGCAAACTCTGAGTAAATGTGGTATGTACCACGAAAAATTTCCGAAGTAAACTTTTCTGGTAAGGAGTATAGCACAGGTGTACAGCAGGGAACATCTGTCCCTGTTCATTAACACAAACAGTAAGCTGTGGATTCCCAACTGTGAGTTTTTTATGTCGTGATGGAAGGAATTATCCCAGAATGGGCAAATGCACTTTAATCAGCTTCAGTCTAGATAGTGCTGGGGTAAGTATCAGTGAAGAGGCAGCAGTCCTGACTTTGGCATCCAGGAGAAATGCATAATTCTTCCTCCCTCAGTAGCTTGTTGTGTATGGGACTGGTAAGGGAGGGAAATACAGCAGAAAAAACAAAGTGAGTACAGTAAAACCTATAGGAGGTGGATGTTCTTTCTATTTAGGGCTTAGTTACTGCCTGTGCTAGATACTCTTGAATTTGCAAAGAAATATGGACTCACTCCATTCTTTCAACTGCCCAAGGTGTTTCATTATCATCACTACAGGGTAAGATGACACATGAAACATAATGGAAGATGAAGGTCTGTTAAAGTAGTTATGCAAGCATGTCACACAAAGAAATTCTTTATGTGGTTGTGTGAAACTCTAGTAAGCTAAAAAATAATTATTTTCTTGAGCCCACTGTTCTAATTACAGAACTATATTTCTAAATAAATGGAAAGGGAAAAACCTGCTTTTTTTTTTTACACACAGATGTCCATGTGTTAATATAAATATATGGATTATACATATACATATGAATATGAATATTCACACACACACATATATTTTGTGTGTGTGTATATATACATATATATATATAAAGAGTTCTGCTACATTAAAGCCATGCTGGCCAGACTGTTTATCTGCCTCTGAAAGATTTTTGTATTAAGCCTCATATTCCAGGCTCACACAGATTGCAGATAAGCAAACAGTACCTTTGTGAAAGGAATAGAAGGAAATCTATTGTTCTGATGTTTATCTATTTGCATATTTAGAAAGAAGTGTGATCTCATCCTCCATTCATTGCCCTACTTTATCCTTCAGTTTATCTCTGAATACATTTTCTTTGGCCATCTCTCTGATACAGACACTTAAAGTAATCTTAATGAGTGGAAACCCAGTGGTTATTGTTAAAGCTGTTTAAGCAATGTAAGGTTTCATTTTATCGTGTAGGCTCCTCTTATTCTTAATTGTAATGATCTCATTCCCTAAAGTGTCTGTGCTTCCATTATTAACTCCTATTAATAACTCATATTAATAATACACTATAAAGTCCAAATCTGTGCTGAAACACTGCAAAGCAAACCTAGGACAGAGAGGAAATGGTCTTCTCGTTTGGTTTTAAAAGGAAGAAGAAATATTCCTTTTGAAAACAAAGGCAAAGACAACATTGGGCCAGATTCTCCATTACACTGAGCCCTTGCTCCTCTTGCGCCACCAGAGATCACTTAAACATGCCCAACAATGTTGGACAGGTCCTAACTTTGAAAGGCATGGAACACAGCACGGTGCCACCTTTGCACGGCTGATGGAAGCACTGGGAAAGACGGAGAGGGACAGAAGGTGAGTAGAAGCAGCAGCAAGCCACTTCAAGCCAGCCATGCCCCAGCCTTCACTCCCTTGCAGCACGGCTGGGCAGAGGGGCCAGGAAGAGCCTGCACCAGGGGCAGGGTGAGGCTGCAGGGGCTTGTCCTGTGTCTCCAGGAGCTCCTGGAACAGCCTGCCCGGGCTGGGCAGAGAACCGGCGAGGAAAGCAAATGCCGAGAGATATGGCAGCAGCAGGAAACTATGCTAAAATCCACCTGCAGTATGGGGGCTCTTCTTTGCTTTACCAGAAAACAAATCCTTTGGTCTGTCATTGTTTCTAAAATTAATGTTTTGCTCTTTTCCCTGCAGTAACATTTCTCATTTTAGACATGTAGGTTGACCACTTCAGCATTGCCTTTTTTTTCCTAGGGCACCTGGTAAGTGCCTGATTTTCCCATGCTTCTCGTGAGGACATGAGCCTGCATCTTCATTAATTTTAAGTGGCACTTCCAAGACATCTGACCCTTTCGGTACCGCTGCTTGTGCCCTGGGGCAGAGGGAATGATCACATGCAGAACTGCTGTCAAGGAGCTGTCCCCAGTTCAGAGATGATTCTCTCAGCACTCCTACCAAGTATTTCATTTGAGCAAAGACAAGACTCAATCAAACTGACCCCAGAGCCCCTGAACATGGTATGTTTGAGTGAGATGAGAGGCTCAGCTCAGAAATCCCCGTCCTTTGGTCCCACAGATCTTTGGCAGCAGCAATATGCATGAAAGGGATTGCCTGCTCACTGTTGTGTTCTCCCTGGAAAAAGCATCTCCTTCTGTTGTATCAGCTGTTGCTTTTCCCACTAGGTCTCCTTTCCCTTTCCTCCAGCTTTTCTAGCTTGCTTCTTGTGACTTCAGTAAGAAATGAGATTGAGATAGGAGTAAGAATCACTGCATAGAAAAGGTATCAAGTTTTTGACTTGTCCTTATGTATATGAGCACCTCCAGCAAATATGGCTAAATATGTTCAGTGGGAGCAATTTTATGTTCAATTATACCGACTTATTATGCTGGGGACATTTTGCAAAAGGTATTGATTTTAATGATATTTCACTTTGAACAAAATGAAAAAGAATGAAGCCACCTCCTTGCCTTCTGTCATGCAATGTTTTGGAAAGACTGAAACTAATGAGATTGGAACCCCTCGTTTCTATTTTGGAGCAGCTTTTCACTTCAAATTTTATTTTTCAATGAAAAATTACAAAAGACATGTCAAATTGGAAAGTAACATTTTAACTGAAAGCATTTGTGGGACAAATTCTGAAAATCTGATCTAATATGGAAAGTTTCCAAATCCTGGAGTGTCTTTGAGAATGAAATTCTGGCTCATGTATAGTTCTGATAATATCCAGAGTTCAAGTGTAGCATTGATCTTGAATTTCTTGACCAATAAAACTACTTGTGTGTGTGTGTGTGTGTGTGCATATGGGTTTTGCAGATGGCTTCCATCCTTTTTTATCAAAACACTTTCCATTATTAGCCAAAAATATCTGCACAAAAGCCTCTGTGTCCAGGCTTGAATACTGGCCAGTGTCAGAAATATGGAGAATAGTAACTCAATATCTTGCGTGGCTATCTTTTGCTCTATATTGACATAGACGGAACTGGATAAAATGAAGTGTGTAAACTGAAATTGAATGAGCTACAAAGGTTTAAATTATTCATTTGGGAGGTATGTTCTGAGTGTCACGGAAACTCTAGAGATTGGGGGAAATAAATAAGAGCATTTTTCTTCCTGTTTTTGGCTTTCATCTTTGCTTACTGAATCTAGGAACTGCAGGGGCAGTGGGGGATGTTGCCCCGTGGCAGCAGCTGGTGTAGGTGGAGGGTCTTCTGAAAGCAGCCTCTGAACAGGACATGCAAAATTTGCAGCCGCTCGAGAGCGGCACAGCTTTGCCTCTCATTACTGAATAAAGCTCCCTTTTAGACCTCGCCACCACAATAGGGGTTCCAGATGCCGCTCCTGTGACAAACAAGCAACAACAAAGATATGTATTTTCTGAAAGCAACAGCCACTTTCCATGCTGGTATTCTTACGCGATTCTATGGCTCTAGATGTCCCTTCCTCACAATAGACTTGACAGTTTAGTCAGATCCCCTACAATGCAAGAGAAAAGAAAGTGTGCTGCTTTTTAGAATAAGATATCAGCTGAAGTGCTCATACTACTCAGAATCATCTGTATCACTTTTTTTAAAAAAAACCCAGCTACTTAGTAGTCAACATTTACTTTTCAGTGCCTGCAGTTCATGCAATAGGACAATATACAACTGGAGAAAACAAAGTTGCAGCCATCTGCTCATTATTCGTGTGAATTTTACTGCCTTTTCGTGCAATACAAACAAGTTCCCTGCGGCACATGCCTCAACAGCCTACGTTAAGGCATGTGGTATGCAGGTGCACGCGGCTGCTGCCCAGTGCCGGGGGCTTGTGGCACCCTGGATATCACTACGTTTCCCCTAAAGGGTCCAGGATCTGACAGGACATTGGGAGTCCCCAGATCACCAAAGCTCATACAGGTTCTCCTTGGTACAGCCCTGGCTCTGGGATATGGCTAGAAAAACACCATGGGGCCAGACGGTGCTTTTCCAGCCCACGTAGGGATAGGAAATTGCTTTCCATCATGGGCTCCTGCGAAAGGCAGTGTCCCACTGATCTGCAGGATTACCTGCAGCGGATGGCATAGCTTGCCTACTCATGCCTGCATGGTAAATATGCCTTGTGGAAGGGAATTAAATGGTGGGTGTGAAAAAGCTTGACTGCTATAATTATTGCCAATTAGTCTATATATTTCTCTCTTTTTTCTGTACATTGAACCAGTCTTAAGACACAGGTGATGGTGAGGAGAAAAGGATATTATTTGGGGTTGGTTCAGTTCCTTGCGTTGTTTCTGCTCATTGTCCTATCTTTTATTCTTTTAACTGTTAATTAATAACGACACTGCCCAAGATTACATTTGTCGCTTTAGTGAAATTGTCATTCCCCTCTTTCCTCCTTTTAATTCCATCCAGTCCCTTGGAAACTCACCTCTTTACTCTAAACACTTAGATATAATGACAATTTCTCTGTTCACAAAAGCAATGATTTCTTATGTGATCCAAGCCACGGGAAAAAGTAACATAATTCTTGGGAGGGAAAAGAGTGTATAGGTTATGTTATATGATCCTCAAGTTACCTCATGAATCTTATTATTCTGAGTTCCTCATCTTTTTTTCTTTTTTTTTTTATGTTTTTATCATATCTACTGAAGGTTTTCACACACATTCAGAGCAGATTAAACAGTGGCAGGCAAAACAATTATCATCTCCATCTTTCTGTCCTGTCCCTCTCTGCAAAACTTCTGCCCCTGCAGTCTGGACTGTGGGACCTCTCCTAAACCAGCGCAGTTTTCTGCTGGGCTTATTACAGTAACTGACTCATAAATCATTGTGATCCACCATGCTGCAAAACCCCACAGTCAAGAGGTGATGCACAAGCCCTGCCTCAGCTGTGGGCAGCAGCTTTTGTGAGAAGACTGAGAGGATGACGGGGGAGCAGAGATCACTTCAGCAGCAGGATTTTAATCTGACAGCAAAATGTCAAGATCCTAAAAGCTTCCCATGGAAGAGCAGTTACAAGCGGGGAGAATTTTGACATTGGTCCCCTCATAATTGTGCTGTTTCTTTCCCCTTTTGCCAGCCCAAGTTCTTAGGCAGACCACAAGGGTGGTGGTGAAAGCTTAAACCACATTCAGCTCTTTCTTGAGTTCCCCAATAGCCTTCCAGTATGAAGGAGGGGCAGAAGTGTCATCTGTCATGTTTAGGGGTAGCAGAGTTGTATGACACTAAAGCACAGGGAAGAAAACAAAATCTTGAGAGCAAATAATCTCCACACCTCACTGCCCACAGAAAAGACAGGTTAATCCCAAAATATTTTGATGCCGTTTCTGGTGCTGACAGACTGGTTGCTCTTCTTCATACTAGACACGGCCAAATATGAAGTTTAAAACCCTTCATAAAGGTGAAGCAAATTCGCATGTTCTTGTAAACACATCTTTCCTTTCCCTCATAGAAACCTGTGCTTTAATGATATTGTAGTTAACTCATGGCAGCAGACACTGCGGGCTGGCCTGGGTTTTCACTTGCTTTCTGGAATGGTTTTAATGGACCCATGCTCTTAAAAAGATTTGTGCAGCTTTTAACTGTCAAGGTTTCTGATGCTTATTTCTCAGATACAGTTTGCCTTAGTGATAGACAAAGCAAGAAAGATTTAATTTTGGCAGCTGCATACAGAAGGGGAGAAAGGCCTTACTTAAGACTGGCTAATATGCTTAGAGAAGCCGCCTCAGGAATGGATGGGCAAATCCCTAGCTGCGGGTTGCCTTTTAAAAAAGGAAGTCGAATAAGGATAGTAAACTGACATTCTGAAGAAAAGCTAATGCGGAGCCAAGCCAGATAGGAAGCAATGCGTAAATGCCTCTACTGCCATAGCAGGACACATTCTGACTGCAGCTGCCTCACCAAACTAAAACGGAATTGAAAAAAACTTATTTTGGCTTAAAGAAGGAAAAAGCTTACTTCCTGAGAACAGTGCCTCACCTTGCTTTAGAAAGCATCTTCTTATTTTTGCAGTTTTCAATAGCAATAAAACAATTTATTTAAACTCCTTCTAGCAACTCAGAACTCAATTTTCCTTTCTTATTACAGGTGTTTATGACAAACACATCAGCCAGGATTTTTCTGCATATGGAGACATGAATACACCTTCCTTAACTAATGGGATTGCCTGTTTTATGCTAGATACACATTTAACACATACTTTTGTAATACAGTTATTGATGCAATGGATTAAGTATGGGAATACAAAACCATGCAAGAAATGAATTCACAGTCACTGATAATGTTAGAACGATTCATGGGCACTAAGAGGAATGAGTACAACAAAGAAAATGTAACCAGTGACAGTATTTCTTGCTTTAACAATATTATAGGAATAAAGCCATATGTCAAAAATAAATCTGTTTTGGAGTTGTATTAAAATACACTGTTTTAAATACACATACATACAAGAGAGTGCACACCCACACAAATGATGTTAAAAGAGCAGTTTTATGCCTGCAAAGTCATTTTACCAAAAAGCCAGGAAATATCAGAAATAAAATCATGCAGAAGAGAAATTTGTCCTCTACATTGTGTCTATGTATTATGTCATAGTCTTTAATGACACAGTGATAATTTTTTTTTTCTAAAGGACTATACCTCATTCAGTGCACAGGATGGATGCTGCTCACTTAATCAGCAGCTATTCAGTCTCTTGTTTACTCCTCATTATAAAATGAGAGGCCCCAAGCCTTGTTTACTGTGCACTATTCAAATTATTCTCTAAAGACAGAATTTTTAGTTGCCTCCTGGGCTTTTGAATCGAGCTCATCCTTGTGGTATCCGAGCACTTTGCAATTATTTATACAGGATCCTTGTGAAAATAAGGGATATTATTAGTCCCAATTTACAAATTCACAGAAAAAAAAAAAAAGGAGAGGAGCGGGATTCCAGTCTGAGCTACCTAAGGGTAGATTTTTCCAATGCATGCAGCTTTATGTGTTTAAAAAGCAGAGTTCAGGTCCCATTGAGCTCAGCTGCAGCTGCAGTACTCAGCACTTCCACAGATCAGGCCTCAGGGTACGAAGTCAGATACTCAGAAAAACAAGTTTGGGGTTAAAATCTGCCAATTGAAAGCTTGCTTTATGCAGTTTCTGACTCCTTGTCTGGTCCATTTCTTTTCCATGGTTCCCTCTCCAAACTTTTACTCCAGCCCTCATCTCTTCCGCAGTCTTCTCACCCTAGATCTAGCCTCCTCATAAGCTTCCTCGCAGCTCTCCGGACTTCTGGTTCATGTCCCAGACTCCTCGTCCAGCCAGTCCCACACTCAGCCTCCCCAGTCTTCACCTAGAAGGTCTTCCAAGCTAACAGGAAGGATTTGAGGAGCGGATGAAGGTGAGCCAGGGACTGCTTGTGAGAAGTCAACCTGCGCAAATTGAGGAGGGCATCACAAAGAAGGCTCTAGGGTCTTCACAGAGTTTCATGGTGAAAGATTGTGAGACTACAGACACAAATTGAAACAAGAGAGATTCAGACTGGATATGAGGAAAAATTTTCCCCAGAGGCACAATAAAGCAGTGGAACAAGTTACTCAGCAAGGCTAAGCAAGCTCTATCTTTGGAGATTTTCAAGACCTCAGTGGATCAAGCCAGTTCTGACTATGCTGTTTCTATGCAACTGTTGACCATGCAATCATCCTGACCTGCTATGTCTAGCAGGAGACTGGACCCTATTTGCCTGAGTTATCCTATGGCCCAGAGGGTTGTTTTGATCCTCTTTTTCAGCTCTGCTTTATGTTTCAGCCAGCTTTCTCCCAAGAGAAACTCAGGTAAGATTTAGCTGAGGTTTTATTGAGATTTGAATCACATTTCTTTCTTAGAAATGCATTTGCAAGAGCTCCAAAAGAGTCCTGGACCGGTGCATGGCCAGTGGCACTGGTATCCACAAAATGAAGTTCTGAAATCTGGATTCCTTCCCCATGGACTATAATTAAGTGAAATTTGGGAGTTTTCCCCTTGGGGACAGGAAGAGGTATGGTCCTGAGAAGAAGGCCGTGGCTTCTTTGAAATATGAGGGTGCTGGAGATTTTCAGAGAGAAGATCGGGAGAAAATGACAAAAGAAAACTGTTTTCTCTGATTTTGTTCTCAAAGACTAACTGTATTTCTCCCAAAATAAAGAAAAGCAATAATACGCAGCAACAAAAATAGAATATTATATTGCAAATAGTTGTCCTCCAACATTATAAGCAATGTAAATATGGCCTGTCAAAGAGAAGAGCTTTAGGGTAGGTGATGGTTCCTTATGGCCTGTCAAAGAGAAGAGCTTTAGTATAGCTGATGGTCCCCCAACTCGCCTAGAAGAAGGACCAGCGTAAAATGCTTACATGTTTTACTTTTGCATAGCGAATATATGACAAGCAGGAAATGAACTGAGAGAAATAAAAGGCAGGTGTATACCGGCCTTGAGTGTGGTGTGAATGCATGGTCTGAAGCACCTACCTCTTCTCACCCAACGAACAAATTTTTATGGGCAGTGTTATGGATAAAATGAAAATAAGCATGCCCCCCAAGAGCTTTTCTTTCTATAGATGCGTTTCAGAAATTTCAAAATATACCACCAATGAAGAGCTAAGTGTCAAGACTGCACTTAGATCTAAGTAACAAGACTGCACAAAAATAGAAAAGCCCTGCTTATGTGGAAAGTAGTACTGTCTCAATTTGGGGTTTTTTTTGTTCTTCTTCAACGAATTGAATGCTTTCAGCTTCTATGAGGATTTATCATTTCTGTTTAAAAGCAGTTTGTTTCAGTTATATATATATATCTACAAAAGAAAGGCTTAAACTAAATTGAAAGAAGTCACAACTAAGCTGAAAAAAGAAAGGAATATTTACATATAAATGTATATTTATATGTGTGTGTGAATACACAGCTATGCATCATTAACTAAGTCAGGGTCCTGGGCTGAAATTCAAGTATCTGCTGGGCAATGCTTGTCTTCCAGAGCAGAGATCTCTGCAGAGCCAACGAGGGCAAACAACAGAAGCCACCAATGGCAATGCCATTTTCTACAACGGCCTACAAGTTTTTGGTGCTGTCATCTCTGGTCACCATGAGCACCGTGGTGCCTTTTCCAGTGTCGTGCTGCCCAGGGGTGCTGTGCCAGGGAGGCTGCTGTGCCCCAACTTGGTAGGTTCCCTTCTCCACCCTCAGCAGTATCTGCCAAGCAGCTCAAGTTCAATCAGGAGCTGAACAAGTGCAGAGCTGGTGCAGCAGCCTTAATCCCTGTAACTTTAATTTCTTTCAGCTATAGAGGCTGGCAAATGGAAGAGGTAACTTTTTTCTCTTTTTTTTTTTAAAAAAAAAAGGAAATGAATCTTGGCCTGTAGGGGATGGACTTCATTGAAGCAACTATTTACTGTTGCAAAGAGAAAAGAAAAAAAAAAAAAAGCTTTAGATTTATTGGAATCTTTCTGGGAACTAGCATAGAAAAGGCAGGTCATTCTCTCCTCTCATATCCTCTGCCTCTTTCCTACCCCTTTCTACAATTTGAATGGGAAATTTTGACATCCACTTTCCAACTCAGGGCTACTCTCAGCACTAATTTTTAGTTTCATTGGGAGCATTTGAACCCTTGAATGGGGCTTCTCTTATCATCTCCACACCAAATAGTTATTGCTATAAAGGAGGGGAGAGATAGGGAGAGATGTTTAATACCTCTCAGCTGAGGAGGCTGCTGCCACTAACCTGCTTTTTTGGTGGAACAGTGAGTCATCCATTAGGGCTAGTGCAAGATTTATTTATCTGAGTTAGAAGAAATAAATAAAAATTGAGAACAAACAAACAGCAGTCACTGACAGTCAGTTGGTACCTAATGAGTCATATTCTTGGTTTAGCAGACTTTGGGATGTTTACTGAACATTTTTTTTTCTGAGCACAGTTTTTCTTAAAGTCTTCTATGCTGGTACTAAGCCTGTGATTATAACTCCCTTTATCTCCTAACCCTGTTTGCTTCCTGCTTGGTAATTTCACTTCTTCAGGAAAGTCAAAGAAAAAAAAAAATATTTTTGCTAACAAGAAGGAAGTATCTAGTGCTTAGTGAGAGCTCCTCTCCGACATGTGGTTTCCTGAGGCTGTGGCCTGATAACCACATGTGTCAGGTGGGACACCTGGTAGACCTTGCTTGTTCCTGGGTACTGACATTTTTTCCTGATTTTTAGTAGCTAAAGCACACTAAAAAGATGAAAAGCAGACAGTGCATAAGTCTCTGCTCCAACTTGGCTGTGCTGTCAGTTGCTCCACTTGGCTCTGGGATGTTGCACAGGCAGGACTGGTGTGAGGTGTCACTGTGAAGGTGAAGGCTCTGGAAGGTCACTTGGGTCTGTGTAGAGATAAAGCCCATATTGGGGAAGAAAAAGAGAGAAGCTTCCTTTGTTTAGAAAGTGGATATTTCTTTGAATGGGAGACAGGAACCAGAAGGAAGGTTTCAAACAGAGCCAGTGCAGTGAAGGTAAGAAAGATTTGTAGCAGTTTACAGTGGTAATCTTGTTCGCATTTTTCTAACAAAAGCCTATGTTCACTTCAGAAGAAAAGATGAAAAAAAAGGGGGTAAGTTGGAAGTAGAGAAAGCAATGAATGTTAGAGAGAAAGTAAATCAGTTATGCCTACTTACTGTAGTACAAACACATAAGATAATAGGATATTGGGAATGTGCCTGTCAAAGCAAAGGAGCTGGGGAGAAAGGGCAAGTGCGAGTTGCCTATTTTCTGAGCTCAGTGTCCAAAGCCAGTGCTCACAACCAAGCCTGGAGTGTTATTTTTAAGCCCTGAAATACCGCTGTTAGATTTCACATCGATTCCAGGGCAGAGGTGACTGAGATGCATAACGTGACACGTCAGCTGTCTGGATCTATTCAAAACCCACGTTGGCCACAGAGGCAAAGAAAACATGAGTGACAACTTGGTAGCCTGGTAATCCAAGCTCAGCCTTCCCTGCGCCTCGGGCCACCCGGGAGTCCCTGCTTTTGCAGTCCCTTTGGCAGACGGAAAGTCAGTGAGATGCTGCCCTGGGGCAGTGGAAGTTGAGAGAGGGTACATCTCGGTTTATGGGGAGTGTAGGTAAGGCCATCAAGTAGTTGCCTCTGGACATTATCTTAAAGGCTGCTGGACTCCAACTTGCTATGGGAAAATGCACACTGTTAGGAATACAGCTGCGGCATTTGGGACAAATCACAGTCAAAAAATGGGTGGGGAGCAAATCTGGAAAAAAATAAAAAGGAATGAAAGTTTGGTTGTCACCCCCTACCCGTATCAGAAGCATGTTTCTATATTTGGTTGAATTTTAAAGCAAATTAATACATCACTGTCGCTCACAAGGTCATGGGATTCCCAAAGAGGTCTCTCCAGTTCCTTTTCTTTGTCCTTATGAGTCTTTGAAATAAAAACGCTGATTTTTCAGGCTTCTAACTTTCAAGGGCATTTTCTATATTGGGTGAGATCTAATGCCCCGACCTGGTGGAAATTCCTTCTTTCCTGATGCAAGGGTGTTAACTACAGATGTGGGAGCTTAGCATAAGCACTGTTTTTTGAAAATCTTGACCCAAGCTTATAGGGTGTTCTTAGAAGCAATACTTTGAGAAAGGGAAGAGCACAGAAACAGCGCTACTTGAATATACTTTGATTATAATAAATCACAGCCAGTAAAGCATCCCGTAATAAGAAACTCAACTCTTCATTTGGTTCAGGCTCCTTCTGTTACTGTAGAGTCATCAGGGGGCAGCACAATTACTTTGGTGCAAAGTTATTTACTTCCAGGCTTGTGGTAGACCATAGTGAATTATAGTTGCTGAACAAGCTTTTATCTAAGATTCCTGTAACTGAGCAATTAGCTTTCTGACTCTTATGCTAAAGCAATTCATGTAAACAGATTATGGTTGTGAAGCGAAACATTTAACAAGTCATAAATTGTGAATCGTGTTGATTTGTCCTTTTCTTCTACTTTCTGAACAAAATATGGATTTCTGCCTGCAGCAGAGTACTCTTTTCTAAGCTTGAGGCATGTGAATATCCTTGTCCCACAAAGGGCCACTCATTTACCATGGAGTATAAGGGGACTCCTCTAAGGCACAGGCATTTGGGGCTTTGTT
This sequence comes from Tinamus guttatus, assembly GCF_000705375.1. The sequence goes on along the minus strand of NW_010581714.1, from coordinate 135,580 downwards.
ATAAGCAAGATGCCATCAGTTATGACAGGCTGTGAATTTACTGCATGTTAACTGATCCCATATTAATTTATAGGGAGCGGAGATTACATCACATTTACCACAAGTAAGAAATTGTGGTTGTGTAGCTAATGCAAAGTAAATGAGTTTAAATAAGACAATTTCCTAACTTATCCTATCTACTTTTGTAAGTAGCTAAGACCATATGATACATCATGCAGCTCCCTTGTGTGATGGTACTTCCATGTCTGTGTCCATGCTTTGCATAGCAGAACAATGCCATATAAAATATCATCGATACCATAGGAATTTGCACCCCTTTAAACAGGTGGTATGATTGCAAGTTCTCTGCAGATTTAGGCCCTGTTATTTGTAGACTTCCTTGGCTCACAACTGCAAAACGTGGACCATAATTTTTAGAGTAATGATACTCTTCCTTTAAGACTAGTCCTTAAACCTTCCCTGGAGCAGAACCTGATAAGAAAGGACTTTTTTTTTTTTTTCTGACTCCTTCAACTGTTTAATAATTAACTATATGGCCTCTATTTAGAATTAGATCCAGGGCAATTAATGCAAAATTCAACGAAGCATGCTGCCTATAATATGGATGTGATGTATAATGTAAATTTGAGAAATATGGGGATTGAATGTGAATAAAGTCTTCCATATACACTATGACAAGGAAAAGAAAAACACTTCTTTGCAAATGTCTTCCCTCTTTCATTTTATGACACTTTGCATCACTATGTAATTATGTATAATTGCTTGAAAAAAACCTCAGACTTCTAGCCCCTTGGGGTGCAACTTAGTCAGAGAGAAACAAAAAAGGGTCAGTGTTTTAGTAAGGAATGAAATTCTCTGCATTATTATATGTTCCCTGGAAGTGGAAATATTTCTGCAACACCTCCTGTAGGAGGGCTTATCCTAGTGCTCTTCATCCCACATACATTTAATCCAAACTCGAAAAATTTCTGCCACCTACTGCATTTGCATCATTGTCTTCCTGTATCTGAAAAAAAAAAAACCTACTAATCAGTTAAACTTAAAAAATGTCTTATATCAAGTTTGTGAAAGTGATTTAAAGATCATCTTTACAGAATCTGAGCTAGTTAAGGGAGTCTATTTTCAAGGTGGAGGAAAGAAGCGTTGGAATTGGGCTCCTGTGAATGCAGGGTTGTGCTGGGAGCGGGGCTGGCAGAGCGTTCCTGCATCCTGCTGTGACAGATACATGTCTACCCTCTGTTGTAAGTATAAATCTCGTCTCAATGGCAGGTGGGCTTTTTTGCTTTAGGTTCTCTAGCATGCACAGATTTGGCTCTCTGTGGTGGTCAGCTGGAGCCTTTCAGCAATTCACTTAGTGTAGGGGGAGAGGGCAGAGTCCTTTTTCTTTACAGCCCTTTCACAGGTATGGGCTGTCTTGTGAGCTAAATCCCTTGTTTGACAATCGTGGAAAGTGTCACAAAACCTGAATAATGGCCATTACTGATCACTTTGTTCTCCATGCTTTGATTCTAATGCCCTCAGGTATTCTGGAAAATCCAGAGATAAAGGCTGAGATGCAAACAACACCTCTGAGATAAAGGCAATAAGTGCTCTATATGACACGCTTTATTTGTGAGGTGATAATGCAGTGATTAGTGCCTGGTTAGACAGAAGTTTTTTTTATTATTTCTCCCTGATCCTTTAGGCAATTGAACCTTACCTTTGGAAAACTGATCTCAGGTCAGGCAGGACTTGATGCAAATGATGCAGACTTGAGAGAGGTTGCACTCTTCATGGCTTTTCATCATTCTGATAAAAAAAAAAACATTCATGGTTAAAACCAGCTATAGATTAAAGCAGATATCTTCTATTTTTTTCCAGTAGTCTTTGGATTAACACAAGTTCTAGTCTCCCAGGCTGTTAGCTTAGCATCTCTTACCAGTGTATGATGCAGAGAGCGTTAGGAATAAACAGAGGGGTCTCTTCCCCCTTTTAAGATGCTGGCTCCACCTTTCTCCATCTCCCCTTTTGCCCATCTCCTCTGGAGGAAGAGAGCTGACTATACAAATGGCAAAATGACACATGTGCAAATTTCCTCAAGAAGCGCTTAAAAAGCATCTTCATCTAACTGTCTGTCTTGGACATGAATAGAGGATTGTTTTCTTACTTCAGACTCCACTCAGTCATTGATATTATTACGTCTTTCCACCTACGTGAGTTACATACTAGTGACAAATACATTTGAAAGCTAATCATTACCTCAATCAGTCAATTATTCAAAGGATACATCAGTGTGATTAGTTGCTTCCAGTTAATTATAGGAACTGTAATTAGCTAATAAGGGTGTCTCATCATTTATATAATACTGATTTTCATTGTTTTAGATGCAATAATTTAAAAAGTCCCCTGAATCTATATATTGAGAAAACAATCTAGATTACTTTTAAAATAACTTTGCCAAACTGCAGGAAATCACCTACTCTCTTCAGATAGTGTAATGCTGCTGCCATCTTCTCAACACTGTATGTTATGGAAAATTAATTAGTATGTCCTCAATAGTAGACTTTTTTGTGAGCTGCCTCCTGAGGTCAAATGTCACACAGATGATTAGAAAACTTGTTCTATCCTCATCACTTCACCTTTAACAAATCTAAACTGAAGCCAAACACCAGCAAAGAAGTTTGGATATGTCAGTGACATTATCTACCACTTTGTAGAGACATAATTTGCTCAGAAATTACAAATGCAAGATGGCAGGATTTCACACTTCTCCTCCCTAAGTGCCTTGGGGAGAATATATGATGCAGGCATCCCTTTTTGTTTTAAGAGATTCTGCTTGTTTACTCCTTATTTTTGCTCTTCCTTCCCAAGAGCTTCAGGAGCTTCAGACTCAACTAGTTAAATCTTTATAGCTCAGTCTTGTGCCTGAGCCCTAAAAAGAGGGGCATAAGGCCCAGTTCCTCTTGGATTAACAGGCACTTGACTCACAGCGATGCCACTACACACGTGAGTCTCCCCCAGACTGTCTTTCTCACCTCTACTTGGTCAAGAAAAAGGCAATAATCCAGCATTTGCTGCTGGGGACATTTGATACACATCATGCACCAATGTACCAGGGTGTATAAAACAAGTCCAAAAGTTGGTAAGAACTTTCTGAGAGGTAAAGCCATGCCCCTAAGCTCAGACTGGCCAACCTGACTGGAGATGAAGAAGAGCTCTTCCAGATTTTCTCTTCTCCCCCTGTGCTTGTCTGATGGTGGCTGGCTGGCTTAGGCAGCTAAACCAACAGCAAATTAACCTTACAAAACCAATTTATTTGTTTTTGGCCTCATTTATTTCTAATTCTTAATCAAAGGTGGTCTAGGGGAGTACAGTCCCCTGCATCCCTGCAACTCCCCTGCCTCCTGCCCTTGCATTTTCATTACATGCTGGAGACAAGCCATCCTCTCCAGATCTTCTGGCATTTTACCAACAATATGATTATCCCAGGTTTTTGTTTTTAATATTTTTTTTATTTTTATTTCACCTCTGTCTTTACCCTGAAAGTCTCTCTTGATTCTTGCTCCAGTTCTAGCTGCCCTAGGCAATAGTTGCATTAACATTTCACTAAGACACCCCATTTATTTATTTAAAATTAGAAAAAAAGGAAAGATTTATAAAGCCAAGTGAAAGCTCAGAAGGCTATGATCATCTTAACCTCAGCATTATCTAGTGGTCAAAGCACTAGAGTAGACGTCAGAAAAATCTGTGTCTGATAAATATTCCCTGAGAAAATCATTTAAGCCCCTTTTCAGCCTCCCTATATGAAACATAGGATTTATACCTGACAAGGTGTTATGAGACATCTATGTATGGTATGCATTATTTTGCAGTTCTCCACTTCCTTATCAGAGCTCCTAAATACTATTCATGTGACTCAGACTCACAGTTTCAGTGAGTTCCTTTGGGTACTTTCCAAACTCACCCACTCTTAATTGTCTTTTTTTCTCCCTTTGCTTCACTGAATAAATAAACAAAGGTTGGAGGAAAACAGAAATCCTGTTGTACTGGAACTTTTGTACCTACTCACATTAGTGCTTTAATAATCAGAACTATAGCTTTCATAGAGGTTTCAGGCTGCTTTCAAAGAGCTCTTTCTGCTAATAGTGAGGGGAGAAAGAATCCTTGAACATTTAAGCCTATATGTTCTTTGGTGCCTAGATGAAAACAGGAGAATGCAGGAGTTTCTTTGCAAAAATGTGTAAAGTCCTGTCTTTGACAAAGCAAAAAATATCACAGGAAAGTGCAGATTTTAGGACTGATTTATTTGAGTTCTGATAATGATTTTGCCTGGACATGCATGAGGCTCCCTAAACAAATCACACAATCTCTGATTTCTCATTACTGATGTTGTTTCTCCGAAGGCAGATGCAGAGCCACTTCTTGTAGCCATATCGAGAAAGGTCCCTCTCTTCTTGATGCAACTTCACTTGGTAAATGTGCCTTGATATTCTGCCCTTTCCCTGTGCTTTCTAGTTTCAGTACAGATCATCTCTTAGGTCTTTCCCTCTCCCTGCTGTGAAAACTTCTCCCCTCCATTTCCTCTGCTTTCTTTCATTCTCCATCTCCTGAGGCAGGCATGGAAGTTTTACTGATGTCAAAGGTAAAAAATGAAAGTATGCGAAAGTATAGTTCTTCCCAACTATGGAAGAAGCTACATCTACAGAAGAAAAAAAAAGTTAAAATAATTCCTCTGGACCTTCCTTCAGTGCCACAGGCAGCCTGAGACTCTTCCTGAGAGATCAAATGCTGTCTGCTGAGAAGGCACATGAGACTTCTAGGGAAACACAAAGAGGAATCGGTGTTTCTTGGGAATGACCTTCAAGACTGTGGCCCTGGGAAGCACAAATGTATCCCATTACAGCGTACAGAGACTGAAAGGGAGTTCCTGGAAGTCATGGGGAAAAGAGGACCCTTCAAGTATTCTAAGGAACCTGCCAAATCCAGTCTGAAATTTCTCATTTGGGGATCATTGCTTATAGACAGATACCTAGTTTCCCCCCAAATGGAAAGAACAGTTAGTAAGTTGTCACCTACGTACAATTAAAAAGGTCGGAGGTGCTGGATCTTATTAACTCTAAGAGCTGGAGATCTCAGGGCTGGAATTGCATGTCGTGCCTTGAGATGACAGGGACTCTAAGGCAAATGCTGCAAATGGGGGTGGCCAGTACTGTTAGAAGGTCAAAGGCTGAGGAAGGGGAGAAATAGAGTCATCGAACAATGCTACAGGCTTGCCTTGTCTAGGTGAGAAATTGCTCAAATTAATGGTGTGAGTGAATCAGAGAGATGTGCAATGATCGCATGTGCAGGGCTCTCCAAACATCTCTCCTGCAAAGGCAGTTTGACCTGGCACAGATTGGTCTTACTCACTCACTTTGCCTTGCCTTGCCAGTGTTTGAAAACCTGTATCCATATGACTGAATAAAGGAGTTTGTTTCTGAAAAGGCTCAACAAAGTCAATCCAAAGAAAAATTTTCCTTTGACATGGACAGAAGAAGATCCTCTTGGTCCCTGCTAGCTGTGACTTACTGGACAGCATTGGAGAAGTGCGCCGTGGCACTGTCATTAGTGCACACTTTAATAGCAGGGGACAACCAGGTTCCTCAGCTGCGATTTCCAGCACTCCCTGTGTCTTTTTTTTCAGCTTTGTCTGGCAAGGCAAATAAACATTTCCCAAACGTGGGCCGTTTTCTGTGCTGCAGCTTGTCTAGAAGAATTTTAGGAAACTCAGTGAATTGAGAATAACTTTGGAGCCTATTCAACAGCACTCATATGTTTCTCCATGCTGTTCGATTAACTGCTGTTATCTAAATGCTTTACTCTTCCTGGAAATATATTTGTGTTTTGATAAATTTTTGTGGTGGTGATAATTAATTCCTGTTGGATAAAAAGTGTATGCACAGAGTGCTGTAGGTTTTGTGTAGGTAGCTGTATATAGATACAACCGCAGGCATTGAATAATCATAAAAAGAGAATGAATGGTGAATTCAGGCCCAGTGTGCCTATTGATTGATTAAATTGCCAATAATAGCTATGTATTGTAAAAATCAGAGTCATACTGCAAGGTTATATAATAGACACACAAGTAAATTACTTGCTTAGATAATATTGTTATCACTGGTGAAAGTAGATCACATAATTCTTCTGTCAAATAAGTTTTATTCATCACAAGTTAGAAAAATGTGGGGAAACCTGTTAACCCCACTTGTCTGACCTGTTCCTGTCAGAACTATCTTTAGTTTGAGCTCTGGAAGCAACAAACTGCATAAAGTCTACGCCCCCTTTCTAACATTATTATACTCCCCTGCTGTTTTAATTTATATGTTTAATTTTGGTTTGCTGGGTGCAATATGGCTAATTGCTTGAGAACTGTGCAACCTTACAAGTGAAATTTTGCTTTTATAATTTGTAGCACATCAAGTGTAATAATGTACATTTAATTTCTCAAAAAGATAATTATGCAAATAGAATTATTTGAATAAAAATTCACACTTTATGCAGGATAATGTCCTCTACCTCCTAATTTATACTAATGTAAGTCTGCAAGGAATTTTTAATAAGCTGTTTCCAGCTTAAGCCACTCATGGCTGGAAAGGGTTGGACTGAAGCAAAGGGCTGACAGGACTTAGATGGGACAAAAACATCTCAAAGAGCTCTGTAGCAAAGGCTGTCAGAGGTTGATGCAGGTATCGGGCTTGGATGGATGCTGTACCCAGCACTGATCATGGGGGAGGATGTTGTTTTGCTATGTTAAGCTTACAGTGGAAAAACAAAGAAGGAAAAAAGGCTGTGCAGGTGAGTTGCAGCGTTACACGCAAGCAGGGCTTGCAGAATCCAAGCTTTTATGAAAATGGCCCAGTCACTACTTGGGTCACTGCTGTAACACAGCTCAGGAACGGGCTGGTGTCTTGTCCGACCACCACCACCATGGAGGGGGTCACATTTAGGCCACTCCACATTCCTGTGTTGTCAACATGTGACATACCCTGAGATATGTGTTGGGGACTTCCATTTTTGGGAACAGACACACCATTCATTTTCGATGGGACATAAGGATCCTCCTTGCACTGGCTGCGTCTTGCAACCAGGAAAGAAGGCTAGGAAAGCCATGCCTTCAGCTAGTCCTCTTTTCCTTTAGTTCACAGGAGCTTGATGAAAGTGAAGTGTTAAAGTAGCATAGAGTTGAGCTTCCTCTATTTTATTTTGGAAGAGAACAATTTTCTCTGTGGCCATGTTTAAACTGCTGTGCCTGATCCCCCTTTCTTCACAGACTTTCCTCCCCTGCCTGTTGCACCCATTGCTCAGTGAAAGCCCGGCCAACTAGTAGCAGGGAGTGTCAAAATACCCTGAAATCTCAAACAGCAACATGCATTTACTGTTTAAAATTGTGCTGTTTGGGGCTTGACATGTTGATTATTGCATTTGTAGTAATTCCTTAGCCTTGGAATGAGGAAACTATTGCAAATTCTTTGGAAACTGTTTAAATATAGAAGTATGATAAATGAAAGTTTTTAAAGGTGGTGGCTTTCTTACTAGATTAATACAAAATAGCATAATTAATGTCTAGACTGTCAGTTTGTATTTTCTGTCTTAATTTTTACAGGATTCTTTTATATGCTATGAATATATTTATAGCTGATAAAGAGCAGGATAGGCAGCCTAAGAACTTGAAAATTTATTAATCTATAGCAAGGGCGTAATCTGAGCACCAAGTTCTGCAGAAAGCCTGTATGTTTCTTCTCTCTACCAATGTATGTCTTCCTTCTCCCTCCTCACACAGTTAATCATCCACAGGGCTGATGATTTCAAGGTCACAAATAAGGAGACACTTTCTGCAATGTTTCCATAATGTTGACATCTATTTGTTAGAAAAGAGGGCGGACTGAGGTCAAGCCTATTCATTTCACAAACTCTGGCCAACATTAATATCTGAATACAATCTTGATTTCCTCTTTTAGGTACGGGAAATAGCTTTAATATCTTGGATACCACAATGTGGTAGCTACTGCTTTTTAATGTTGATCCCTATAGGCCATCAATCCATAACCAGTGTTACTACTTACTGAAGCTGAGATGGTTTCAAAATGTGATTTATAGGTAAAAGGCTCACCATCCTATGACTTACTCCTTGTGTTGTATGGATCCACTTCATTTTTTAAATTCCTTGGGTCATCGACAACTACTCATTTTTAGGCAGCACTCTTCACTGATTCGATTGAGGAGTACTTATATAAAAAAAAAAGATCGGATGATATGGCCTCATGCTTTATGGAGTCTAGTTATTTAATATCATTAGAATACATATTTTGGAGACTTGATCTTTTTGGGGTTTGTTTTTCTTTGATAGTTTTAAATACAAAGTGTCTGAGAACTAGGAAAGAGAGCACAAGTTTGTAAGAAATAAAAATGACTATGGGTCTTCACTGAAATATATATGGAGGCTATTTTTACTTTCATTGCTGAGTTTTGCAGAATAAACAGATTACAATAAACAGAATACAGAGAGGTGATAACATTATTATTATTATTTATACGGCACCATAAATGTGCATTCTGCTTAACAGACAAATAAAAGACATCTCAGGAGATCGCTTCAAGTTCAACTTCAGCATAAAGTAAAACTTTCTCCCGAACATTTTGTTTTTCTCACAGCTGCAAAAAAACAAATGTTTCAGGCTTGGGTGCATTAAACTGAGGAACTTAAATCCTTATTTGGGCCCCAAAAGAAAGTGATTTGTTCAGCACTGTTTAAATGTGTAAGCCAAAATTCACCTTCTGATAAAAATCCTGCTGACTGCAATGGAGGCCAGAGCTGATCCAACGTTCCCATCTAAACTGCAGAAATCCAAGAGTGCCTCAGACTCCTGGAAATTAAACAGATTTTCTATGTGCTTACATTTTTAAAGAACATAAATACTGAAGAGGCCAAGGCTTAGGCAAGGCATGTGAAAGAAAGAAAATTGTGGAACTAGAATTGGTTTAGGAGCCACCTTTGGAGAACTCATCTCAGTGATGAAAGATGATTGGGTAAGTCCGTCTCCTAAGGAATCAAAAAGAAGATATGTGCATGTTGCCTTGGCCATGGACATAAACCGAGTGCTAAACAAACCCTCTCCAAAGAAGTAGCCTAAATGAATGGTTTCAAGGGAAATTCACGGACAATACTAACCAAGTAGCACAACAAACTAATTAAAAGTTTTGCATTGAAAATATTTATTAAAATAAGTGCCTATTCAATATAATGCTTATATGTTTCAGATAGAGGAAAAAAATCTTCTCCAGGAACATTTATAAATTCCAAGGCAGTACGAAATACTCATAGGCACTGAGTCTTCTGGGAATAAATCATGCCCAGGCTTCAGATATTAAGTCAGGAAGTAGCACGGTCTTCATTGCATCTGCAGCTGACAACTTTGGCAGGATACAAAGTTTTTGCATCCTGGTAGCACGCCAGAGAAACACGTCCTCAGAGCAAAGTCCTTTATAACCTGATTGCTATTACAAAACAACATGAAAACACACATGACCAGCAGATTTATCCTAATTTATAACTCTGTCTTCTGTCTTTGGAGAAACTAAGTAGACCTTCTAGATAGCCTGTGTCTAGATGGCCATACCTGTGACTACTTGACCCAGTATGATCTCATGTGTAGTTCTAGCTGCCAGACTAGCTATCAGAATGAGCTGCTCACTGCTTCTGTAGCTTCCTCCTACACCCTCTTCCCTTAATGTCACTTCTTTGACACTATTTTTTAGCCTTTCCTATCCTGGAAAATAAATTTACAAAGCATAGATTATCATAAAGCTTTACCTAGAGGGCATTCGAAGCTCTACAAAAGTCATATTAGCATCCTTACCTGTTTTCTGACTTTTCTTGCCAGCTCTGTCTGCTAAGACTATCTGCCTGGCATGTAATGTGTATGTATGGGTCTCTGGTGGGAACTCACCTGACCAAAAGAAACATCAACAATATCCAAGCTCCTTACATATTTGGTGAGAAACTCATTCAGAGCAGATCCCAGATCAATGCTTTGACAGTAGCCCTTTTTTTTCTTTTTTATTTTTTTTACCTCATATAGATGTCAGGAATACAATGGTACACTGTCTAGATTTCTGTGGCTCTCGAGCACACAAAGTTAAGCAAATTCTTTCCAATCTTTACCATCATTTAGCTAAGGATTCTTGAAGCCTCAGCTAAGGTGAAGGATAAATGTCAATCTGCTCTCAGTCTGTGCTGCAGAATAGCACTCCATTTTTCTGTGCAAAATTTTGATTTGAGTGTATGTGTGATGTATGTCCCAAACTCTCCATAAACTATTGGAGTAAAACAGAAAAGGGCCATTAAAGCTTGTAAAATATTTTAAAAAATAATAATTCATGAACAACAATTGATTTGTGAAGCCTGCACTGAATCTTTGCTTTTCAGTAGAAGCCTGTGGAACCCTATATTTTTCAGAAATGGGGGAAAGAAGAGCAGTATACACATAATTCTTACTTCTAACCAAGAAAGACATGACATACTTTCAAATAACTACGAACAGTAACAAAAATACTCTAGCACCACATTAAATTCTTAATTTGCAAAAATTAGTAGGTTGGGAATGTGCATGATTCCAGACCTCTGGAGGTGTAAAAATAAATTTAAATATGCAACGTGCTTGTTAGAACAAATGGTTCATAGTCAAAAATGACTGTAATGACAGGTGATAGGATGTTTGCTTCTGTACTGTTTATCCATAATAGTTCAGACAGTTCAGGAGTCCTGGCATTCTTCTTTTTCTATCAGTTTGACCCATGGGTTAGAAAATGACAGTACTGGAAAAAAATTCTGACTGTGACTAGCTAGAAATAAGTAGCAGCAGCCTGATAGAAAGTTTTATAAATCTAAAGAGAAAATTTCTCTTTCAGGGATTAGAAAGCACTGGAGCCAATTCAGTTGAGTTGGAGCCTGCCTCCTGACATGTTTTACAGTCCTTCCCAGTCTGATAATTGATTTCAAATAACATTTGAAAACAGTGTAGGATGCCATCCAGAGAAAGGGGGATCTGGTATACCTGGCTGACATTTATTATTACAAGCCATTTCCTGAGCGAAGGCTTTTGGACATAGTCCTCTTTCTGACCTGCAGAATAAGATCAGAAAGACTATAAAGCAACTCCAGCGAGGGAGATAAACACTGACCCAGAAGTTTTGCTTTAAAAGTCTCAGTCAACAAATATAGAAAGCCTCTAAAGCTATTTAAAAGCCCAATACAACATTTCTGTCTAAGCCCTTGTTAACAGAAAATTAGCTGTTGTGTATGGAAATGGGCTCATCTAGGGTCTCATATTTTGTTACAGGTGATTTTAAAACTCTGAAGGCTACCTCTGGCCTTCATCCAGCAAAGGACTTATAGGTGTTCTTCACTTTGAAACTGTCTTGGTGATGTCAACAGGATTTTCCATGTACTTGCAGTTAAAGACTCAGATAAATGATTATCTAGAGCTAACCCCTCTGCCTCAAGGCTTGAAGATCCCACGGTAGCTGTTGTAAGAAAAGGTCTTGCTTTATGTTTCTGGTCATCACCTTCTCTTTGGGCAATTACTCCGCCTTTTGGCTCACTACACAGTGCTCCAGATCAGGCTCAAAAGTTATTCTCTGAAAACCCAGAATTTGAACAACCCCACTCAACCCAATCAAACACCTTTTCAGGACCCAAACAAATTTACTGCAGAGGCCAGTTCTCATCACTGAGGATAACTGACCTTCAGTAAAGTTAGCCTGAGTTTTGCAAATTAAAGAACAACTCACCTTCTCTGACTTTCCTCCTAGAATTTTGCCGCTTCAATAGAGAAATGTGCCTACACAGAGCACAGTCTTTTGGTGACCCTTTTCTGAGTAGAAATCTAATAGCTGTCTTTTATGGCATGGAACCACCTTTTTTTTTTTTTTTTTTTTTTTTTTTCCCCTTAGAGCTTGGTAAAAGCTAATTGAAAAGCAATCACAGCCCAGCACTTAATGGGCTTTCACATTTCAGTAGCAAACATCTTTTTTTTTTCTTTTTTTTTTCTGTGTTCAAGAGGCACATCCTGTGCAATTTGTTCCTTTCCAAAGAAGGTAGATAGTTTGATCTTAGCAAGAAGACCACAGTATATCACTTCTATTACCTACTTTATAAGAGAATAAATGTTTTATAAAACTTCTGGAAGTAATTTCTTATGTCAGGGAGGTAAAACTTAGTCCTTGTACTCAAGATACTTTAATTAGTTTTCCCTGAATCTGTTTTCTCAGTTGTCTCACTACAACTGGATCAGTTTTATTACCCTGAAGAAATAATTTGCTCTTATTAAGACCAAGTACTCTGTTGTATAATTTAATATGTTACATTTATCTTTAACGTTAAAAGGCCTGAGCCAAAGTTCACTGAAATCAACGGAAAGTCTGCAAGTGACACCAAAGGGCTTTAGGTCTTTTAAAAAACTGTCTGAAGAAGAGCTCACACTACAGTTATTACGTGCAGCAGATCTAGCATGGGTATTATTAGAGGCGTAACTGTGCTCTGTACAGGGCTTTGTGGGGCCAACTAGCAAGTATTTATGCAACTCCTTGTGCAGGTGGGGGTTTTTAGCCTCAACTGAGCTTTATGCTGCCATGGTTACATTGCTAGAAATACCTGCCCTAGTTAGCTTAAATTTAGCCTATGTATGCTCACACAAGTTGAAGTCATTCCACTATAGACATGTTTACTCTCCCTGGAGCTTTCTTCTGTTGTAGTGATATGATTTCATCCCTTAAATCAGAGATATATCTCTGTCTGGTTTTGCTGGCTCCATCATGCTCCTGCTTGTCAGCAGTCACCTGTAACACTGAGTCCTCTGTAGCGATATTGTCATTTTTTGTTACAATCTATTTTCGTTTTTCATTACTTAAAAAGGTTTTGAAACTCCTCCTTTTCTGACAAGCATTTTTTTCTTGCCACCTGTGTTTCCCTGGTGGATCTGCTAATATCAATAAATTAATCCCAAAATGCATTATAGCATGGTTGAACACCATTATATTGACAATCCAGCCATAAAAAACCTTCTAGCTTAGTTCCTTAGAGACTGAATAAAAAACGCCATCCCAGAACTAGATTGATATTAGGCAGTATAAAAGTGGTGTTATGTGCTGAAAGCATTATTTTCCTCCAAGTGATAGTCAAGCGAAAAGCTTCACAGAAATGTATTTTAGAAGTGGCCAGTGTGTGTGTATCATACTCAGAGTTCTGAGGATATATTACAACATCAGAGGACCAATTAAAATCCTGCACTAAAACATTAAATATTAATTTGAAATGAGAAGAAGTTCCTTACTAGGTCACTGATATTCAGCAAGGGAAAGCCTGATGTTTGCAAGCATCACTTGTGTACTCAAATATATTCCATTTTTGTTTTGGTCTTGCATGTCCGAGTGAGAATCCAGAGCCATGTCCCAATGTTTCGTTAAGGGCCAAATCCAAAGGCTTGATAAGGGGCTGCCTGAGACCTTCACTACTGGATTTTTTCCATCTCCAATGGCCTCACACATGGACTTCAAGAAAAGCACTACCAGGCCTTCTCTAAGGAAGGAAAAATGAAGGAACAAATTGACCAGTTATTAAGAACTGAGCTATTTTCACAATTAAACATGATTCATGCTGACAGTGCAGATTCAGAACACTCTACAGATTTAATAGTTGTAAGTATTATTTCAGTAGTGATAAGTGATGCCTGAGGAAAAAAAATCTTGAAGGGAAAGAAATTCTGCTAAATTCATCTTTTTTCTTTTTTTCCTTTTTTTTTTTTTTTTTTTTTTTTTCCTGGAATATCTATACCATAGCATCTATAAAGAGTCAATGTCTAAGCTTTGAAAACTGCTGGGCTTCATTTCTAGCTCTAGTATGTACATGTTCATATCCATAACATTTTAATTCCATACCCCTTAAACAGTTTTTTGAACTTAAGAACAGAAGATATTTCTACCAGTATGCATAAAATGTCCAAATGAACTACCTACAAGTGAACTACCCTGGCACAACCAGTTGCTATTGCATATTTTCATATATCATGAAGGGTTAATAAAGACAGCCAACAAGTGCCAGGCTGATTTATAGCATTTAAAAAGACATGAGCTCAGAGAAGTCACAGACAGACTTCTCACCTTGCTGTCTTTTCTCCTTTGGGAGGCTCAGAAATATGATCCAAAAAAAAAAAAAAAAAAACCACCTCAGCATGAACATGTGTAGGTGGAGACAGGACTGACAATGTATTAGTTAAGATCTGCCATAAGCCCATCGGAATAGCAGTGCTGGACCAAAGGAAGATATGTTTCTTCTATAATTGTGGTGGTGTATCAAGCTATCACCAGTCCGTCTATGCATGTAAGAATAACTGTATTGCAGCATAACTGTGATACAGCAGCCTTTGCAAAATTTCACAGCTTTTTCTGTGAGTTTTAAAAGCTAATATCAGTGTTGATATTATATAAAGAAAGTATTTTTTGCTGTTATACACATTTTTAACTGTGAAGAGCATATTTTATATTCTTCCAACAATACTGTTCTTAATGAGGTTAAAGGCTCATAAGATTTCTGTTTCTTGACTGATAGAAAGGCACAAAGAGAAATTAGCACTTGGGGAAGAACAGGGACCTGGACAGACTGGACAACTGGGTGGTGAAAAACCTCATGCAATTCAACAAGGCCAAGTACAAGGTTCTGCACCTGGGGAGGAATAACCCCAGACACCAGTACAGGCTGGGAACCGACCTTCTGGAGAGCAGCTCTGCGGAGAAAGACCTGGGTGTCATGGTGGATGATAAGTTGATCATGAGGCAGCAGTGTGCCCTCGTGGCCAAGAAGGCCAATGGGATCCTGGGGTGCATTAAGAAGAGCATCTCTAGCAGGTCGAGGGAGGTG
>NW_010581714.1:95339-116891 GCF_000705375.1 Tinamus guttatus | reverse complement strand
GTTCTCCAGGATCTTTCAAAGATGATGGAGAGCAGCTTAGCTATGGCATCTGCCAGCTCCCGCAGCACTCTGGGGTGCATCCCATCAGGGCCCATGGATTTGTGGGTATCGAGCTTCCTTATGTGCTCTCTGACTCGGTCTTCCTCTACCCAGGGCAAGTCTTGCTCTCTCCAGGCTTCATGGAATGGCTTTAATTTTCCAGACTGAAATTCGGTAGCCAAACAGTTAACTCAGCTGCAGTATATAAAAAAAGGACCATCACATTTACCAAAGGACAGACAGTATCAAATTAATTTATTTTAAATATTTGAAAATCTTCTATTGCACAGAGTTCAGTAGGCATCCAGGCAGCTAAGGAAGATATGGCATAATCTATTTTATAATGAACTGCAGTATTTTCTTTACCTCAAATGCAGAACTAAGACCATTGTGAGTGATATTAAACAGGAAGCAAGTGACAGGTGAGCTTGTACTGTCAGAGATGAGCCATCAAAAAGTCTCTAAAGGTTTTTTTTTTCACTAAAGAGAGCAGAACAGGGCTCTCAGAACAGCTTAATGGATAAACAACGGGGAGAGGAATCCTTATAGATTCATATATGCACATGAGTCAGTAATAGGAGGAAATTCAAAATCATAAAGGAGAAAAGAGGATCATTTTGTTATGTCTGACAATCATACAATAATAGATGCATAAACAAGCAAGCTGAGATGTTAGTCAGAGACTGGTATCAGAGAGGAAACCAATCTGACCTAGCCCCAATGCAAACTGAAAACATTTTAGACAGCAGTAATGCAAGCAAGGCTAGACAGCTGATGTATATGTAATATACTCAAGAAGCTCAAAATGGATGCTAAACTTCAGGCATGTTTTATACAGTTTAGAAAATCTTTAGAATAAATATCAACAAGAAAGCTGGAGGATTATCCAAGTAAACACCATATTTGTATCATCAAAAACATCTTCACATAATGGAAGACCAACTTGAGAAAAGTAAGAATTATTTTCTCTCATTTTTGAACTTATTAGCTGTAAAGAAAGCCTGACTAGAAATAAAAGGCATAACTGAAGAATGGGAAGCAGAGGTCAAATAAATGCATATTCTGAATTCCAGGGGAAACACGCCTTCGGAGGACACCTCTCCAAAGCTTCAGGGACAAAACTATATAAAATAAAGCATGGATTAAAATGAAGGAGGAATCTATGTAGGCAGAAGCAAAGAAGGCGGAAAGTCAACATATTCTGAGCTGGCTGTTAGCAATCAGGTTAGCATGTTGCCCTCTATCAGGTGAAAATTCAGTCTTGCCTTAGCAGAGTTGACAATGTGCACTTCCCCAGTGTACTGCAATAGAAAGATCAAGCGCCTCCAAAAGCAAGATGCAACTGCAGACAAACAGTATATTCACAAACTACTCCAGATCATTTCAGGAGCGCTATTCTAATTTGTGTGTGACACAGACAGAACCTTACTGAATTCTTTGTCTTAAGGCATCTTTAGACCCTCAACAAGGTCGAGGGAGTTATTTAAAAATATAGATATTAGAGATGGCATGAATAGGATAGATATTCCACAATGCCTGCCCTAAGGCTACACCCACCAAGCTATTCCATCTGAAAAAAAAAAATGAAGGAAACATTAAACTCAGTCATTATTGAAGCCAAGAATTAGAAAGAGAGAGAGAGAAAAAAAAGTAAAATATCTCCAAATATTGATGTACTCAGTGAAGTTGAAATTACTGCATTTATATGCTGTGCATTTATATATCATGAAATAGATAAAAAAAAAAAGAGAGAGAGAGAGAGACACAAGGGATAAAGAACTGAAGGAGAAAATACCTGAGGGACAAAAACGAACAGTGTGAGGACATAGTGACAAAATTCTCTGATATGCTGAGTTGGAGGAGATCTTCTAAGTTTGTATGAGAAAATTACTGCCTTTCCACGCAAGATGACATTGTCCCCAGAGCTGTGGTGCATTTTGCAAAATGCACAGACCAGAATCTGGCAAACTGGGTGAAATGTGGTGGGAGCGGGACGAGGGGATGCAGAACGGGCTGACAAGAGTTAGCCCACCAGCTGACTAGCAGCGGTCCCCTCACCTGACACTTGCAATATCCTCCACCCAGGAGGCACTTCACATGAAAACAAGGTGTTAGCTGATCCAAGCAGTGCAGAGGTCATCGCTGATGAAAAACTAGTAAGCAGGAATTCAAAGGAGCAGCCTGACAGGAATGCAATGGCAGGACGCGACTGCAAGGACTGGAGCATGCCGCATGCATCTATTCCTGAGAAGCTACACCGATGATGAATAAGAGGCTCAGATGTTTTGTGTACAGCCTAAGGGAAGAGGACCCAGCAAAGGTCAGAAGAAATACAAAGGAGATTGTCCAAAAGAGACGACAACGGTCCATTTTTTCTGGAGCTTCATGGTCCCAGGGAGGCAGCTTCTGCCACTGTGGTCTGGTACGACATCTTGTTTGCTGGAACAGAGGGCCCCTCATGTCTGCCATCATGATACCAAAATTCCTAAAAAGGGAAACCAGGAAATCACTGTGCAAACTCATGTACTTCCTTGGAAAGCAGGGAAGCTGATAAAGGGCAAGAGAGTGGACTCTTATGCACACTTAGAAGAAGGTGAAGCTTAGGTCTACTTGAAAGCTTTTTGATGCATTTGTTTCAGGACAGAAACTGAGCATTTCAGCCAGCTCATACTTTTATGAAAAGGGCTGATTTCTATTAAAACACTTCACATTTTTTTGAAGGGGGACAGCGGGGAGAATGATTTGAAGATGAAATTTTCTCTGTGTCTGAAAGGACTGCAAACACTTCTCAATTGCTCTTAACGTTGTCTCAATTGTAAAGAGCTGCCAAAAGTTTCCCTGTCACCTCCATGATTAAGTACAACAATGGACTACAAGCCAGTGAAATCTATTTTAAACAAACTCTTGCAGTCAGCATTGCCAAAATACATCTTTATCATTAAAATAATAAATAATATTGACAAAACATATAAAAATAGTAAAGATAATTTTGCCATGGCTCAACTCAGGGAAAATATGTGTCAAAACACCTGAGTAACCTTTTGAAAATATTTTATACAAGAAAATATGAAGCACGACATCAAGATTGTACCTTGCTCCTTAGTGTCTCTGTGTAGAGATAAACACCACACTGTTTGTTTTGAGACCTGGAAAAGAAAGCACGCAATAAACATCAGCTTCCATTATTTCTCCTTAAACAAACAGGAGAATTTTTCAGCATCCTACAAATCTCAAGCCACCTTCAACTGTTGCTAACAGCCAAATCTAATCTAACAATTTAGGACATGGATGAAAGTGGGATACACTTTCTGTCTTATTGTAAAGTCTATACCAAGAATAGCCCTTCCTTGATCCAGAAGACTGGGTTATGGCTCCAAGACTTGAATACCTTCTCTATTGCTCACTTAAATCCCCTGCTTCCAGGAAATCAGGTTTCTGCTGCCAGTTAGTTCCATCATCATCACTCATCCACAGAGTCTCACTAATATAAGAAACCCCTGTTTGTGAGTATGTGGCTAGTACGAGCCAGGATTTAACCTCGTCTCTGCCACATTTCGGTGCATGACAGCCATTGTGCTTCTAGCGGGACAGGAAAGTAAGGGGTGATCCATTAGTTGGAAGGATTTCTTCCTTCCTTCATGTACTGAGGGCTTCCTATCTGGAAAGTTAGCTGTTTAAAGAATAAGAAGTCATATTTGCTCCGCAGTGTGTATGTATATTTCTCTGTCTTTTTCTAGCTTTTCTGTGTCATGGGTGATCTTAAGATGGGTTCTGGTTAGTCCTGCTGCACCTTGTGTGGGTCTCATGCATTTTGTTATCCTCTCTTTTTCGCACTATTCTACCCAGTCAGGTTTTTGTTTACACTACTCTCACTGACCAAATGTCTACAGGCCAGCCTAGGGAACAGAAAAAAGGAGCTTTCAAAAACCTGGGCTTGGACTTTTGAATTCCAGTCCGCTTCCTGCAGACCGCCCAGCTGTTCCCATTGGCTTTCCCTTGTCTGCACTACTCGTGTGTACTCTTCACTCAGGGGTTTATATTCGCTTCTGTTTTGTTCTGATTGGCAGCAGCTATCTGGGTCTGGTCACTGACATTTGAATGAGAGAACAGACCCTTCCCTCTGGGATTATTCCTGGGGCTGAGTGCACCGGGGTCCACTCCTGGTTGGTTTCCTTTACTTCGGCCATGCAATGGTCACTCTGTTTTGCTCAGGCTGCCTCATTTCTGAAAGCTTGCTTCAAACTTCACTGAGTTGATTGCCTACACTGTGTCAAAAACACACTTCATTATTGTCGTCGTTTTATTAAAGTCCCTAATTTTAAATAGTCCCGAATTGCATCAGGTTCTGAGTACTTGACTGCAATGCTCCTTGGGGATCTACTTTATTGTTATATTGGTCAAAGCCAATGGTGAAGCTTCCCTCTGCAGCCAAACTAAAGCCTTCACAAGGTGCTACCATACTTCCCCAGTGGCTGGTCATTAGTTGATGACATGATCTGTCTTGAATCTCAAAGGTGCTGGGTACACATTGCTTTTGCACACTGGGGTAAAGCACACTGCTATTGCAGAGGGAACAGCATTATGACTAGCTGAAATCCACTTCTATATTTAGAGCCTTCATGCATTCTTTATAAGTTTTGTGTTATCTCCTCTGATCGGCGAAGGAAAGCAATGCTGTTGCCCTTCTGTCTGGGTGTTAAATAGAAAGGGGAAATGTATATCAGTCGATAAGTGATCTTTAATATGTAAAACATGCTGCTTACATTCTTCAGATCTAGAGGGGAGATACTTTCTGCCTTATGCATAGCACCACATTTCAAAAGTTTGTATATTTTAATGCCAAGCTCATACATAGGGATGTTATAATGAAATGCAGATTCCTGAGAACTTTACTGCAAAGTAGAAGAAAGTCAGAGTGAAACTTTTAGTTTATTTGTGATTAGTAAGGCATAACAATTTGCAGGCCTTTTGCGATTCTAGGCCAGTGTTGTGAAGTAGAAGCAAAACACAGAAGACTTTGAACTTTTACCATTTGTGTTCCGTTGATATTTTACTGTTTCACAGAGCCCTAGCAGTAACACTGTGGAGTTAGACTGTCAGCATTTTAGGATTTGTCATGCCTTTAAGTTGAACTTTTCCAATGAAAGTGGGAAAACATATGTACAATAGTTTGTAGCTTGTGTCTGAACGACTGTTTTTGAAGTACAGTCATACTGAGAATCTTGTTTTAATGCAAGTGAAGCTCTTCAGATAATCACATCTGTGTATTTTTAATAGCTCTTGGTAATATCTTATCCCCTTTCACTCTAAGTGTCTTTGAAAGCCCTCCAAGTGCTCCAGGAAAGTGCTCTGGAGCAGAGCTATATGCATAACAGCTTCAGGTATTATCAAGAAAAACTTTAGATGATAAAATAAGTTAAAACCTTAAACTTCCACAATGAAGGCCGACTGATTTCATTAAAAACCTTTTACAGAGGACTATAAATATGCAGCCTTAGAAAACTCACTATAAAGGAATTCGTTTTGTTAACTTTTGGGGATAAAGAACCAAAGCTTAATCCTTTAGTAGGGCTGGCAAGCTGGCAGTTGGCAAGCCGAGTGTGAGGAAACAAAATCATGACCTAGGTCATATTAGCACCATCCAAGTGAAAAAGCTGGCAAAATTTAGACTATGAAGTCCTGCCTCAAGCAAATGGAATCAAACTATTAATGTATACATAATGTTAAATTTGTTTAACAGGTCAGCATTCAGATTAATCAAACAGCAGAGCCTTATAAGCATAATTGTGCTTCCATATCTAGTAACAAAATTTACAGTCATAATAATAGATTTCTTTCCCAGAGACTGGTTTTACAGCAACCCAAGTAATTACACACATCTGGTGATAACTTTAAAAACTGCAGTTATAAAAGGAACTATTCTAAAAACTAGGGATTCTCTATGCCACAACAGATCAGGGTTTGGAGGCACATCCTTTGTGATACCCTGTAAAAGACAAACATTACTGCAAGTTTGGAAAGACTCATCTGTAAACTTATTTATAACATCATTAATATTAACATCTGTGTTATGGAGATCTTAATTTCCCTAATGATGGAAAAGCAGCATGAAAGATTTTCTGCACATCTCTAATTAAGTTCAACCCAATTACAAGCAATGTGGTATGGCAGAAATTTCATTTCACATTGTCCTTGACTGGACTAAAATGTAATCATCTCTAATGAATTTCAGTAGTTTGCAGAAGCCTTCTCCTCCCGTCATATACTTATATTTGCATAAAAGACAGTGATATACATTGCAGAAATATGCAAAATAGACATTTTTCCAGCATATAGTTCAGAAATTTGTTACACACTCTTGGCTACCTCATCACATTCTGCCCACTAATCCTCCTTCCCTGCATTGACTCAGACATCATACCACTTCTTTGTAGCAACACACAGCTGTCATTTTTCAAGCAATCTGACAGAAAACTATTTCCTTTCTCCCCAAAAGCAGATATTCCCTCCTCTCCCTAAAATTACAGGGATCATGTTCAGTTAAGAAAACATCTGATATTGGATTAGTAACAGAACTAGTGATTGATACTTCTCAAACGTGCACGCAGAAATGAGAACTTTGGGAATTGTGTGCTTCCACCCTACCAAGAGGGTTTGGCAGTGTCTGTGTTTGTTTACATTTATTTATTTTGCCATTAAACGTTTATCAGAATGCCTCACAATCTTTAGGGTCCTCAGAGCAACCCTGGGAGATAAAGAAGGACTATTGTCTGCATGTCAGAAGTTGGGCAACTAACTAGAGCCCAAATTTGCAAAGGTATTTAGTACATTGTATGAAAGAAAACAAGAAAAGCAGAGATATGAAGAAAGGAATGACAGAATGAATGAACAAATGAATAAAGAAAGAGTTATCAACTTTAAGTGCTTTAACAGTTCAAAATGCAGGCCGGACCACACTATACTATGAAGTTGTAGAATGATGCCCAGTAATAGATGCTGCTTAATCTATATATCTGGCAGTGATGGAAAGAGTTAGCAGGGTATGCATGGGCATCATCACTAGCTTGCCCTAGTACTTGGGCTTTGGGCTGGTGCTGATTTGGGTTTGAACCTTCACCCCTGAGCTGGAACAGTGGGGCTCCAAGGAGACACCAACACTGCTTGTCCTCTCTTGGTTTGCTAAGGTATGCAGTGTGTATCTTGTGGTTCCTGGCTGTATGTGTTGCATTTATAGTCAAAAGAGCTGACATCTCATAGCTTATTAATTAGGTTTCATACCCAGGAGATCCCAGCTGAAACTGCTGTCTTCCAGATGAGCATTTCTGACTATGCTGCTGGTTTCTTGTGTAAAATAGTCCTTCTCTGCCATTGCCCTGGAAATTAGCCTTCCCATTCCACAACTGGAGGTGGGCTGCATGTATACGAAGAGAAAGGGGGGATTGGAGGGGAAAAAATGCTACACGACAGTTGGGATCAGTTGTGGAAGCTCTGGGGAAGGGTGATGGTTCTGCCTGAGGTGGTAGTCATATGGTTTTGGGGGAATATAGTGCTTGCGACTCAGGTAGGTAGGGTCCCACAAAAACCTACCATAGCAAAGCTGTCCCAAGATAGACAGGCTCCTTTCTAGCTTCTGGACTGATTTATATTTTTCTCACTTTAGTACAGAGATAGCTAATTCTTTGCCTGTGATCTTTTATATTTACAGAAGCTACCAAAATCACTTGGGAAGGGGAGCAGAAACACAGTCTGTACATCTCTGGGGTCATCCCCTGTATCAGATTGAAGGCATCAGGCTTTGCAAAGAGAAGGCTAGGCCACGCAAGATGTCTGATTTACTTAAAATTTACACATACAGGCTGAGGGCACGGACAGAAGAGTATGGCCCCTCAAACACTGCGTGTGTGTATGTGTGTGTTTTTGGGGTCAGAGGGGAAAGGAAGGAGATTGTGGCATTTGGAAAGATCTGTATGAAAATTCAACCTTTGCTTTCAATCTGACAAACAATAAAGCCATTCCCAAGGGAAGATAAAATCCTCCAGTCATACGGGTAGCCCTTGTCTCACTAGGGTCATGGCAGTGTGGTAACAAAATGCTGAATATTTTAAAATGCATTCTAGAAATGTTGTTTAACTATTTGTTCTAAAATACCTCCCTGAAAAGCCAGGCACCTTACTAGCATCAGTACAATTATAGGACCCAGAAGGAAATGGAAATTATAAGTAATAATTTTAGAAATAGACCCAGGATGCAGTGTGTGTTTCTCTGAGTTAGGCAAACCCCAACGGGTATAAGTCTGGAATATAGTAGCTGGCTCATACCCAGGCAGAGAGCTGCAGTCTGACAGAAAGCCTGACAGACACGCTGCAATGCATATATTCAAGGAATGAGGAGTCCTGGATAAATCACTGGACTTGTGCAGTCCACAGGATCACAGAAGCATATAAAATTTCTGTAGGATGTGGCCCCAGGAATAGTACATATCTGTAATGACTGTTGTGACATTCATCACGAAAGAGGATATTAGCGAGTGAATGTTTTCAGTGCTGCTAACAGACAGGAGAAAACCTACTCATCTGTTTATGTCTATGCTTTCAACTCCATTCAGCAAATCAATATCGGAGAAGTTTTCTTCCTCCTTTCTATTCCTTGCTCCCATTTGAAATAGCACAGAGGAGGAGGGAGTCACTCAGCATTTAAGTTTTGGAACTAGCTCCTGTAAATCTCAGCAGCCTGCCAGCAGCTGACAACTTCTAATGAGAATGATCCTTTGCTGCAAACAACCAAGTTCCCTCTTCAGGGTTCTGCTGCGCTAGTGTACTTCTATGGGAAGATGCTCAGGGATAAAAATAAGTTGGAAACGGAGTACCAGGAAGGGAAATAGTACTGGCTGCAAATCTGTCAACCAAAATGAGATGTTAGCTTCTCTTTCTTTTCTTCCAATTTAGTAGAAATATCTAAGGATTTGAAAATGTAACTTTTCATCAAATATGATCCCATTTTTCACTCTCTACATTTAAAAGTGTCATTATATTACTATTCTCTCCCTTTAGAGTTTGTAAAGTGAAAGAAAAATGCTGTATTTCTAAAGGTTGGAAGCCTAGCAGCACTAAAGTCATTTGCACCTAAACTTTTCTTTCACTTCCCTCTTTTCCCCTTTCAGATCCACAAAGACCTTTTTTCACATCAAGTCCATGAGAACTTTTTCTGCAGTTAAATTGTTTTATGTAGTCACTAAAAATTTTGCATACCATTAAAATTTCAATGTAGAAATAGCAGGACATTCTTTATCTGGCAGATTTTTTTTGTTGTTGTTATTGCTAATTTTAGATGAAAGAACTAAACTGAAAGCTCCATAGGGGGCAAGGAGAGAAGGCACAGTCCATGAGAACTTTTTCTGCAGTTAAATTGTTTTATGTAGTCACTAAAAATTTTGCATACCATTAAAATTTCAATGTAGAAATAGCAGGACATTCTTTATCTGGCAGATTTTTTTTGTTGTTGTTATTGCTAATTTTAGATGAAAGAACTAAACTGAAAGCTCCATAGGGGGCAAGGAGAGAAGGCACAGTGAGTATATAATTATATATATATATGTATATAATTATAAAACATTTGTGATCTGTAACCTAAGGTCTTAGTCACCTTTCTGGGTAGCAGATGAGGCAGAAAGAGTCCACACATGAATTTGGAGAGCTTTGGTTTGGCAGTCCTGAGCAAGCAGGCAAACTGACATCTGAAGTTTAAAGACATGATTTCCCAAAGATAGTCCCCACTATGTGCACACCACACGGAGAGGGAAGCTGGCTTGATGCCCTCTGTTCCCTGTTTAAATTGCCAAAGGGAATGAAGTTCAGACTTAATGCCCAGACATCTTGATTAAATCAATCCATTGCAACTACCTACTGCATCTTGTATTCTCTTTTAATGCAGCACATTAGCCAGCAATAGTTGGTGACATAAATGATCTATATAATCTTCTGGAGCTCTGGGTGAAATAAGGACAGGCTGGTGCCATTATCTTCGAATTTTACTACTTTTTATAACTTCAACCAGGCTTTTGACATCTTTTTAAATGTGTTCTTTATATTTATTGTATGGGAAGAGAAAGGAATTCTGGAGATGCTGAAATAATTGTGAATGTGGTAGGCATACAGTCAGTGGAAGTGGAATCCTTTTAAAAATGAAATTGCTCTACTGAGGATCTACCTGTGATGGAAGAAAGAGCAAAGTGTAGATAGTGAGATTCCTATGCACCCTTACCTTCCTGGGCTCTTTTGTTTATTCATCAATCTGCCAGATAGGGAACAGGCCTTTGGAAATTGGATTTTGTTTAATTTATTGATTCAGTCTACTATCCCTTCATCAGCACCTGTAGATAGCACCACAAATTGAAACCTACATTTGGGGGATTGGTACAAGAGGCCACAGTCGGGATAGCTTTGGGCTCTTCAGTCAACAGACTGAAAACCAAGAACGTAGGCGATACTTAACCATCTTTCCATTCAAAGGAAAGCACAAATCTTACTAATATTATCCTGCAAGTTTGTCATGTTGCTTTAATGCAGAGAAAAGATGATAATTCATGCTATATATATGACACACCACAAGGCACTCACGGCTACCCAAGTCCTTGCTTTTCTGGATGTCTTTGGAGTTGTGCAGACAGTCTGTCCACTTCCTTCATCCCAAAATGTCAGTGAAAAATGTTCCATACAGTTATAAGCTCATTTAGGTTGGAGGCAGACAGTCGTCCTGGCCTAGCGCCCATCAGGAAAGTAAACAAGAGGCATTGCAGAAAATTGCTGGCCATAAAACACACACACACACACACCGGCTCTTAGAGGAAGGTAGCTAGTCCTTTCTGCCTCTCTTTATCACTGCAGCAGTTCTGAAGCAAAACAGGCAAGGCCCTGGCCATCAATAGCTTGGTTTTAGCTGCAGTTTGCTTTTTTCCTCCAGCCAGCTTGCTTTCACTCCCACTCAGAATGAAACAAGAAGAAAGTGCGAAAGCAATATTAAGTGTGGAGGAAGAACATGTCAAAGGCACCTTCTGTCACCTGCTGTCCCTTTATCTCAAAGGGGCCTGGTGAAGAAAAAGAGGCTGAGCCTGACCACAAATGCTCAGCATGTATCACTCAGCCCAAACAACCACGACCACTGTTGTTCCCTCCCTCACCACTTGCACGCACATACAACACACATCATAAGCATGTCTGGATGTGCACCAATTCTAATATTCTTTGTCCAAATTAAAAACAAAAAAAGCATCCTTCATTCTTTTCTTCCGCTTTTTTTTTTTTCCTCACTTACTGCAATTATCACACTTCATTCTTTTCTTCCGCTTTTTTTTTCCTCACTTACAGCAATTATCACGGGGAAGTATTGCAAAGTACCTGTACTTCCAAGAAAGCCACTTGGCCCTTAGGTTCTGGCCCTTAGGTTCTGGCCCTCATTAGCACAGATTTGCAGCATGTAAGACTTCCACGAAGTCTGAAAATATTATAAATGATGGCCTAAAAGCAGAACAATCAGGTCAGTTTTTCTCCACCTGCTGCTTTTCTCTCACAGCTAGGTGCTCCTGCTATTAACTCCCTGAACACAAGTTGTGCCTTCTAGCCAGGCTGAGCTTTAAATACTGTTTTATCACCTCAGCATTATCAAAAAAAAAAAAAAAGAAAAAAAAAGATGTTTAGAGTGGAGAGATTCTGGATCATTCTCTTTACACAGTATGGATCTATCTTTTCTCCCCATGAATGGCGAGGAAGCCCTGTGCTACCATTTCTTAGCAGATGGCCCAAGGATTTTTTTTTTTCTGTTCGAGTTTTCATCTGGCTTCAGTACGGGGGATCATCCTTGATCTACACTAAGCTACTTGCTCTGCCCTCCCCTGCAAAAACGGCTGCAGTGGATGTTCAGCAGAGTCACTGCAATGGGACAACTGGGGCTAGCATCACCTAAAGTGACCGTGACAGCCAAATGGCAGTGTGGCAGCCGCGCAGGCCAAATGCTAAATAACATTTACAAAAACTAAATAAAGTTGCTGGGCCCAGAGGCAACGTGGAAGGCAGCATTTGGCAATTGCTCTTTTTAAGGAGGTATATTTTTAATGGTATTTTTATATCATGCAGATATTGCAAATATGAATTGCTCACCAGTGAACACTCATCTTGCAAAGATTCCACCACTAACTAGAGCTTTCTTTCTCACATAAAAGGAATAAATCACAGAAAAAATAGGACTCTCCCCACACGGTCAGGTTTTAGCAGAAATTAAAATCTTAAATATCTCCCATTTATTGCTCTGTTCTTAACCAGTGAAGTTAGAGTGCCTGGAAAGATGCCAGTCTGCAGCTATCATAGAGGAGAGTTGCTGTCTATTCTTGCTGTTTCCAAACACAGATTTCCTATCTATTTAACTGTGCTCAGGCAGGCATTGTCTCAAGAGGAGCAGAAGAACATTATATCATTTCTTTATCACATTATCACTTAAAATGCAGGAATGTCCTGGGGTCCCAGCCAGATTGGGGCTCTTCTGTACAAGGTCCAGTGCAGACAGAGAGTCTATGAGCAGTCTCAGGCTTGTCAGCCTTTGCAATTTTAGTGTGATTTTTTTTTCTGAAAACCATAGCTGCTGCATAGAGATTACTGCCTGAAAATCTCACTTTATTTTTAAGGAGTATGTTTCTCACCCACCGTGTCTGGAAATGAAAGTCCTAAATGCTCCAGCACCAGAACACATATAAAAAGATTGTAAAATGAAATTGTGTGCTTTCATGGTGTTAAGTCAATCCTGTGATTGATTGAGGAAAGGAGAGGGTGCGAGGAAAGGAAGGTGTTATTCAGGGTTTCTGAACGCTTCAGTTGGACAGAACCGCAGGTCTCATCTCTCTTCCTCTGACCAAAGTTTAGGGATTTTAAACAGAGATTTTCTTAATCAGACCATCTGCAGCCAGAGCAGAGGCCAATAAAACCTGGTTCTCCGAGCTGCTGCCTCGTGTCGTAACAGAATACTAGTACACAAAGATACCCAGGGATATTTTGCAGGCTGAAAAATGCAGTTCATCTGCCACCATAATGGGTTGTTTCCACCACAGCTCTTTGTGAGTGCTATTTCTTCAATTTCAGTTCAATTTTATTTTGGCTCAGACCTCAGTTTTAGGTTGCCATTAACCTAAACTCATGACAGAGTTAAACCAAAACTTTGCAGTTCACTATGTGAAACACAGTCATCCATGTTTCCAGTACACAGAAGACATAACTTATTTCAGGGACACTCAAAGACACATAATCTCAGACTTTTGGGTTTATAAACCATCCTGAAACCAGCTAAATTTTACACAGGTACAAAGTTACTCATGCTCGTTGCATACAGATTAGTTGGCAAGCCTAGCCCAAGCTGTTTCCAGGCATGTAGCAAGAGAAAGGATTCAGAATTGGATTTCTCTACATTATTGCCACCACAGCAGTTCTCAGACACAGTAAGAAGCTATTTTATTTTTCTTATTACTCTGAAGACACATGCTATTGCTGTTTGCTGGATCTCTTGCACTGGCATGCAGGCCTTACATTTAAGAGGGAAAAGGCTTCAATGTGTTTTGCTTGCTGACAGATTAGTTTGGCCAGTGCTCATAAACATATGAATTACATCTAGACAACGTAGCATGTCCTTCAGATTCAACATCAAAGCTGAGGGAGGCTATGGAAGCAAAAGAGTTGTTCTTCACTGAAATCCCCTTGTGGTACTAATACTGGAATTAAACTTTGCTAGCAGAGCAACAGGGTTAAGCCAGTAAACTAGGTTTGAAAGGACAGATTTAGGTAAATGAAAGCACAAAGAAAGCTACAGTTAATAAGTGGAGAGAAAATTTGCCTAAAAGTTCTTCTGGGATTTATGGGTCCTTTCTCTGATCCAGAAGTCTTGTAGATGGATTAGTTCCCCTTCCACAGAAACCAGAGTGAAAGTTTGCACTTCTAACCATACCACATCTGGGAGCTTTTCTCTTTTTTTTTTCTTCTTCTTTGTGGCTTTGCACAGATCTGAGCCTCTCTTCTGTTATTTTTATCTTCATGTCCTTCTTTCCTACCTTTCTGATTTTTCAGTCACTTTTGTTTTTCACCCATCCATTTTTTTTTCTCTTGGGCTGCAAAACAAATGCAGTCCATCAATGTCACCAACTTGTTTTCTGAATGCTGACCTCAGAATACCTCTTTAAGGGATCTTTAATACTGTCCTGAATATTTTTCTGTAAGGGAAGTCCCATGAAATTGCTTTCTTCTGAGAACCTGTCAGTGATCTCCATCAAAAAAGGGCTAAGTGAGCCATAAGTCTCTTGCTCATCAGGATCAGGACTGGCATTCACACAGTACAAAGAGTTCAGGGAAGCTCTTGAACTGGAGGTGGTAACTCTTTTGTTTGAGTGAAACCGGGAGTGCCCAACATCTGCTAACAAGAGGGAGTGGACAATTTTCTGTCCATGTTCATTTGTTCGCAGCTTTGATTTGTTTTTCACCCTTTCTTTAGCTGCATTTTCCCCTTATTTTGTTTTGGATCAGCTAACCAAGTTAAATATTGAATCACAGAACCTTATTTTTCATTCCCTACTTGTTGCACCTTGTGAAGAAACGGACTCAGTCTGGGGTGCAGAGTGAGACAACTTTATTTCCAAACCGACTTCTTTTTATACTTTCTTAACACAAGTGTTGCAAAGCGCACAACCAATCAGCATCTGGCCACCTGCGCGGTTGTCTGGCTTTGTTTCTTTTCTTCTGGCAAGACACGTCGCACACGAGGCAGGGGGAGGTGTTCCTCAGTCCTCGTCTTTCTCGGCTCTGTCCCCCATCTGCTGCAAAGACTGACACCCTTGTGGTTAACTATCTGCTAACAAGGTACTATTGTCTTTGAACAAGCCTCCACACCTACTGGTAAAGCTAGTACACTAGCTGAGAAGACTAGCCTACCTGAGGTAGTCTAGATCTAATTTGTCTGGTTTTGATTAGTGGATTGTAAGAATGGCAGGCTTGCCCTGTATTATGTCACTGACAGCAGCCCCGTTCAACTAGAAACCATGAGAAATGGTGCAAGGAGGAGCATTCCTTCCTTTGGCATTAACTTGCTCTTTCCATCATTCAGAAGATGAGGGATTTCTCAGTCTGGAGGCTGTGCTTGATTTAATAGCCCCTCGCATGAAAGAAGCCAGACCAGCGCTGGGGATCTTACGTGTCTGCATGCACAGCTAGGAGCAAACCTGGGCTGCTTGTTTAGGAGATGACCCGGGGACCTACAGAAGCCTGAGCTCTCAAATCTATCATCCAGTGTCAAAGGGATGTCAACATGGGATTACCTCCCCTCAGCCACAGCACACCCACACCCACCGTTGAGAAACTGGTATTTGCTCTAAAGCCTCTTCCTGCTCCGCAAGGCAAGAAGTGGCTGTTCGGTTTCTTAGCAGCACGATGATCTGGTAAAAAGGAGAGCTGCATCCTGAGAAAAGCACTTATTGTAACTTGTGTTTGCACTGAAAATTTTGAAAGCACTGTGCAAACAGGGACATTAAATATAAGGTATACCTCAAACATGGGCTTTAGTGTGAAAAGGGAGACAGACACGACCTCTGCCTTGCTGAATGTTAGCGTTGCTAACAGGGCTAACATCATAGTGAGTGCAGTTGTGTGTGGACTTCAGAATGGGTGGCAACTCTTCCAGTTAAAAATTCTTTTTTTGGGAGGAGGAGAGGATGAAACTTAAAATATTGCTTTATTTCATCTTAATTATACTAGACACCACAGCTTCAACCAGGTGGCCCCCCAGCCTCAAGGAAAGAATCCAAAGTTCAGATGGTAAATTCCTTCATTCTGAAGACATGCCTGGTAAAGATTAGAAATATCTGTGGAACTATATGCTGTTTAACTTTTACAGATGCAGAGCAACGGAAAACATAAATCATACTGAAGTTGGGATGGGATAGGACAAACAACTGAGATAGGGCAGCAGGAAAACTCATCTCTGTAAAACTGCAGGTGTAAACCCAGGAAACGTAAGGAAATGTCACTAGACAGAACAAGCTGTTAAAGAGATGTAAGAAATAAATTTAAAAAAATCTGAAAAGGAGAGAGCTCTAAGTTTATGTGATCTGTATTTTCATGCTTGAGAGAGACTGTGATGCTGGTCACAGAACAAAAAGTTTTTCAGAGACATAGCAGAACCTTTCAAAGAATATAATGCATGTACATGAAGAGTTGCTGTTGTGGTTTTCCTAAGTAAGTGAAAAAGTGAAGAAGCTGGCTTTGTCTAAGTACTTTGTAAGTCTGCCCAGTTCCTGAGAAGAGAACTAGTTCCTTGAGCCATGGCCCCTGAGGCATGCAGTTTGTTTCTGTAGCAGTTTCTGGTCACTAAGCATTGATATATATATATGTATATATATTTTCCCCCTCGTGTAATTAAGAACCTAGAAGTTGCAAGTCCCAGACCTCTTCATCTGCATTGTCACACGCAGGACCATTTTATAAGCCACCAGAGAAATTAAGTTTAAAAGAGAGTGACGTAGATAACGAGGGCTAAAAGCAATTCAAAGATTGTAATCAATTTAAGATAAATAATCCCAAGGTAAAGGTTCTTTTTGAACTAACTAGTCTTTTAAAGTTAATAAAAATACTCAATTCTTCTGAAATATTCATGAATAATTTTATGACAGATCTGATCCTGTTTGGAGTCAAACCTGAAACCTGCCTTTCTGGTTTCTCTGCCAATCTCTCTCTCTGTACTTCTGTGTTCAGGTGACCAGAAGTGAAGAGGAAGGTGCAAAGAGCAGTGGCCTTTGAAAGCCTGTCAGTTTTACCTAAGATAAGCAGACATGGCTAGCTCAGAGTTTTCAGTGTTCATTTTTACGTTTCTGTGCTTACTACAGGAAATACCTCAAATATTACAAATATTGAAGTTATCTAACTGCAAACAGCAGTTATCTTTGGTAACTGGCAAGTTTTTAAAGTCTCCACTGCACAGAACTTGAGCAAACTTTTCCAAATCTTATCCACAGCTGCATTGAGATTCAATTATAGCACTGGTCAATGAGCAAAGTCAGTTCTTCATAGCAGACAAATGAACATTTCTGATTCTATTGTCCTTTAACCTCTGCTGGCGAAGATCACTGTTTATCTGCGCCTGCATTTCAGGATATGCCCTGGTAATTTGTGTGTCTGTGTCACAGACAGTTAATGAAATTCTGACACATTCAAGCCACAGCAAAATGTAAAACTAAGCCGTATCATTGAAAATCACAGTCCTCATTTGGGAAGATATGTAAGCACTGCTCAAAATGTAGAGATATTTGCATGAAAGACATTGGGGTTACTCCCATTACCCAAGTGACACGTTTCCTTTGTGTACATGTAGACCTGCACCTAATGCATCAGAAGCGCCTGCCCTTGTTTATTCTTTAAGCTAAGTGCTGTGAAGTAAGGCAAACTGCAGAGACATTTAAATCTGTTTTGGATCTTGTTTTATTTCATGTTTTGCTTGAGCAGACTGAAAGATTTCTTCCCTCTTTCTGCAGTGGGGGCCTCGGCTTAAAAAAACATGAAAAGGCATCCTACCCCAGTTGGAATACACCCTGCAGAAAGTCTACTTAATTATGAAAGTTTAAAGGCAAAGGGGATATGTTTAGACTGAGAAAGCAGACAGTTCCTTGGCTAAAGTGAAGGCTGAGCAAAAAGGGTAAGAATTCTACAACAATTCTGAAGGATTTATTTAAAAGTCTACATATGTTTTCACTTAAAGCTCTTGGGAGGGTCATTTCAAAGATGAGGACTATTGGCTGCTCATATTTATCTCTACCTTTAGTCCCCCTGCTTCCAACTTGAACTTTAATATACTGACCACGGCAAAAGGAAATGCAAGTCAGGTGTGACATACCAGGTGACATAAAACCTCTGTCACAAGAAACTAATTTAAAACTGATCAAGAATTGCAAGGTCTTTTAGTAACAATTTGTTGTTGTTGTTGTTGTTGTATTTTGTACAGTTCAGGTCACAGGAGTGTCCCAGAGAGTATCTGGTCTTGCTACTAATAAGGAGTAAAATCTAGAATTTAAAGGGGGATTCTTTTCAAGCTTTCTCCTATAGCAAAATGAAAAAAAAATCCGAACTTTTGTTTTTTCAAAGACAATTCTCTTCAATGCTTTTTTTTTTTCATTTCTGCTTTCTTTATTGTACCTTTGATATAGTTCACTCCTAATCTCCTCTTTTAACTCTTCAAAACCTAGTAATTTTAGTCTATCAAAAAGCAGTGGTATAGTTGGTTGCAGACTTGAAAATTGGCCATTAGAGCTAATTCATCACAAACAATCCAGTGAAGTTCAAACAAGAATACAATAAAAAATGCATGTCATCTTGAGTCAAATTGAATGTCCAGTCACTCTAATATTCTGCTTCTTTTTTGTAGGCTCCGTGACCAATTTATGTAGTAACAGGCAATAATTAGCAAAGAAAAAAACAACTGTAATAAAGGGCAGGGATAATCTGAATTTATACAACCAAATCTTCCACTCAGGGGTAATCATTTTATGGTGATCTCCAGACACAATTCTTCCATGGACTGGGAGCAGGGTTCAGCTTATATGTGGGTTACCCTCTCTAAAGAGCTATCACTTCCATGTAGCAACCTCTGCTCGTAACTGCAAAGGTCAAAAACACTTATCTACAGACAGGAGTCTAGAGTAAAGACCCAGAGTAGATAGCCAGAGGCTCTGACTTCTGTCTGAAAGCTCTGTAATAGCCAGGGGCAGGAAGACCAAGGGGAATGGTCTGTGGGTAGAGCTCTACTGCACTGAGAACCTCTCTGCTCTGCGGCTCAGACAAAAAGTGCTAAAGATTTTAACCATTTTTCTATGTGTTTTGAAGTCTCTATGCTAGGTTAACAAGCAAAAATAAACGTGCTCTTTCCCGATCATCTTGCTGTTTGGTACATAATGGGAATAGAGTCTGAGAATTTTAAATACAAGGATACACAAAGCTACAGAAAGATGGACAGTGTGAAGTTGTCACGAGATTTCAGAAAAATTGTGATATGTGTTAAACAGAGGATCTTCACCTGCATACCAGCAATGGGTGTAGGAAACATAGGTGGTGCCAGGAACACAGTTTTATCAATCACTCCCCTTGCTACAGAAATCTTCATCTGTTTAAAATTCTATGCTCCAAGCTCTGTAGAATCAGGTAGCTCATCTGCCCTTTGCTTATGGATGATTTTTGCCATCCAGGCATTTACTACTACAATTATACTAAACAATGTATTTTTTTTTTCATTTAAAAATTAAATATTTGTTCACCTCTAGTTGCTAACGAGAAACAATAGAAATCCAAATATTACCATAGTATTAATGGTATCAGCCACACCTAAATAATCCCAGTCTGTGAACTCTGTATCCCATTTCCAGGAATTTATGGCTCTGAGACAGCAAGTGAGCAGTGAATGCCAAAATAGGCAGGTAATCACTTGGCAGAACACTTTTTTTGCTTGAGTTTCAAGCCAAAAAATGGACATTTTCATGATAATGGCGTATAGACATAGGAGTCCTTAAGGGAAACACAACTTGTTCTCAATCTCTTCACAGGTGACAACCCCATCTGCTTTGTGCTTTATGTTCCACATGCTTGTGACAGTTCCATCTTCAAAAAGTAGCAATTTCATGTAAAAATGCATTCCTAAAGTATGAATGGAAGAAAAATAGGCCCTTCATTAAATAATGAATCATTTAATTTCAAAGTGCATCACTGGAAACATCAGATGCTCGTGGTAAGGCTACACAGAAAACGGAAATATAAAGAATATATTTAATTTGCTAGATTGGGGAAAGGAAACATGAACAGAGTCTCTGGAAAAATGTGATATTATTGTATTCAACCTTGCTTGCTTTGTACTAGACAAGAATCCATTAACATCAAGTAAGGCCTATTTTTAATCTCTTTGCTAAGCCCCGACCCTTGACACAGGAGAATTTGCATTGAAGCAGAAACATGTCAATCATTTTGGCCAATTAAGCAAAATAATAAACATGAAGCAAGAAAAAAAAAGTGGATTGTATTGCCAGGTTATGGAGAGCAGTGTCTACACGTTTTGAAAGCTTGTCTAGATTATTAGGTTAGCTCGGGGAAAAATCACCTACAGTTTGTCTCCTAGGTCCACAGGATATTCCAGGTCTGTAGCTTATTCATTTCCTGTGCAGATGACACATGCATTCAGTATGCAGCAAATGGTAAAAGGATCGCATTTCACACATATTTCCTTGAGTTTTAGTTTCCTGCATACTCCCTGTGCCTCCATAGCATGTTTCAGACTAGCAAATGAGACCCAGGTTTACTGGAAAGTTTGTGAGATAAATCAAGCACTACTTACAGGTGACAAGCTTAGTGGGTATGCTGGTGACAACACTCCTGGCACTGCTTTTGGCGTACAATGAGATGGTTAAGACATTTCTGTTTTTTTTTTTTTTTTTTTTTTTGTTCTACTTCTCATAGCTTGCCCTGTAAACAGAAACATATTTTCATTTGGCATCCAAAAGCACAATGTCACCAATTTGCAGAGGGCATCAAAAACAATTCTGAATTTTTATTGCTTTTATTGATGGCCTACTTTTCCTTTCTGCACCTGCTCAGTGCCCCTTCCACATTAATTGAGCAGCCTTGTAGCAGGAATCTATACCTAACTGCACAAATAACGTGAGTGACACGAACCAGACACTGTGCAAATTGCCTCTGACGACCATGCACGCACCCCTTCTAGTCCATGTGTGCTTAGGTTGCAATGCAATTAGGAAAGGGGAGATAAATTCTGGATAAATATAATAGCCCTAAAACGTAAAACCATCCAGAGATTAGCAGAAGTCCTGGGCTTTCTCTCACTAGCTTGAGAGGGGATCGAACGCTTGGGAGGAAAAACCCTCGTGCAACATGTTTGCATCAGTGGTGCCTCTTGGGGCACAGAAAGCAAGCAAGCAAAGAAGGGGGAAGCCTGGCTTGGAGCCAGCTCACATTTTCATTTTGAACAAATGTGCATAAAGAGTTTAGACAGAGCCCCTGTAGACCTTGATAACAGTGTTTATCTGCTCAGCTTCAAAGAAAGTCACAGAAGGACTGCGATGAAATCTGGTGAAATTGTCCCTCTCAAAGCCAAGAAAATTAAGCATTTTTTTCTTTCCTTTTTCTTCTGGAAAGACCTGAGGGTTAGGTGACTGCATAGCTGAATAGTCCCTACATTGAGGCATCGTGACTCATCATTTCCCCTTAGGGCCTCCTGTTCTGTCCTTCGCTTTCTAGCCACGTGTGTGGTAGGGGCAGGAGTCACTTCGCGCAAGAAGTTGAGCTGCACTCCCCCAGCTCCAGCCCTTGACATAGCTTTCTGCACGCTGCTTGCAGGTGAATTCATGAATTATGTTTTTGTTTTCCTTTTATCCTTCCCTTTGGTTGAAGCAGGGTCTATAAATACCATATCACACAAACGCTCAGATGGCAGAAAACAAGT
>NW_010581714.1:0-83230 GCF_000705375.1 Tinamus guttatus | reverse complement strand
CTTGAAAGGACCAGGCCAGAAAAGAACTGTCTACGTAGTAGCTGTGTAGAAAAAAATCTGGAGACCATTATGAATTACAAGCTTAACAAAAGTCAGCAACATCACACTGCTGTGGAAAAGGTAAGTAAGTGCTATGTGAGGATGTGTAAGTGGGAATATTTGAAATATACCTTGCCCTCTATTCAAAACTGAACGCATCTTCAGTTGAACTTGTGAACGTTTGTCCAGTTTGGGGTAGGACATCTCAAGAAATGTGAACAGAAACAGAACAATAAAACCCAGAGGAGTGTATAAAGAAATATATATATATATATGCATATATAAACATAATCATCTATGGTAGAAGATTGAATGACTGTAGCAGAAAGCAAAGGAATAAGTGGTACTTCAGTTCCCAAGCCAAGGAAGACAAGCAGGGACAGGCTTACCTTACAGGCTTTCTCACAGCCAGAAAGATCCCAGCTAGATGTAACTGGAAAACCTGCTACTGCTGGGAGGAACCGATTTCCTGGGGTGGGCTGTCACCAGAGGGCTCTACGGACAGGTTAGGGAATGCCAGTTATGGATGAGCTAGGAACACCGATCTCCCCTCCAGGCAGATGGATGGATCTCTTGGGGAAATCTCCAGAAATGATATTAAACTCATCCATAATCGGCTTAATAAAGCTTCCATAAAGGAATGGTCTTGAAACTGTTGCTAATGGCTTAATCTTGGGAGACCACTCAAAACTTATTTCAGGAACTGGATCCTCATTTTGACTGGGACAGCGGTTCAAAAGGCTCCTTAATGTACTGCATCTCCAGCCAAAGCCAATAGGATGTGAGGAGTTCACAAGATCAGATTGCAATTCACTTTGATAATACTCACCAGAAACTGCTGTCTCTGTAAGAGATTGTGTTGGAATTGCGCATAAACAAAGCTGTTACCTAGCTCAGTCCAAAACTATGACCTTGGCTGAAACGATGTTTGCTTGAATCTATTACTGGAAAAAGCGTATTCCAAGAAAAATTGTATGTGATGCAAGGCAGCATTGGCTTGAAAGTAGAGCAGGGCCAATATCAGGATCACTTTCTTACTCTGGCGCTTTCATCAAAAAATTGAGTGCTTTCAATCACGTGGATAAAATATGAAAACCAGGAAAGACTGAGACAAAAATCAGCAGAAATATATGAGGAATAACTCATTATGGAATAAACTCAGTACCAGACTTGATATATTATGGTTTACTGACATGCCTCTCTATAATGAAGTATTACCAGAAGTGCCAGTCCTGAAGGAAACCATGCACCTTAACTGAGCACACTCAGCATTTCACTGGCTTGGACTTAAAAGCTGAACTAACGTCAGCTCACTGAATTTGCAGAGAAAAGCTTATGGGGGGGAGAGTGGGCAGGCCCTATGTACACCCCCCCAAAAAAAACGGTGCTAACTCTTCATGGTTAAGCGAATGGCACGAATGATGAGCTGCACACACATGGGTCATTAGTATGTAGGAGTGTGAACCCATTTGCTGAAGAGTCTATAAAAGCACTTCAACTCTCAGCTAAACAGTATGTGATAATAAAAAAGAGGCTTTCATTGTTGCAAATGACTCTAAAAAGCTGGACTTCTAACACCATGGACCGAAAAAAGCAAAAGAAAAGAAATACAGTTGCAAAAGGAAAAAAAAATAAAAAAAGAAATAGGGATAAAGCTAAGGGTGCTGAATCACTGAAATTAGAGATATGAAGTATTAATAACTGTTTCTCCCTGATTACCTAGTATTCTTCCCTTATCGTATAGCTTGCCAAAGTTCATTTAAAATAATTTAGTCACTTCTTGTGGGATGTAACTAATCACTTTGATTTCTTTCTTTGCCTGAATCTTCTGCCTAGAGTTTTACATCTCATTTTACTAGCTCTTGGATGACCCATACAAATTCCTTTCCATAAATAGTATTTTCACCTTTCAAAAATAACATACGTTGTTGCCACATCAACCTTCCATTTCATTCTGGGTTGTTCAAAGCTGCAAGATAATGTACATATTTATTTCTGGCAATTTCCCTTCATAAATCAGTTCCTCTAGTGCCATAAACACTTCTGTTACTTTTCTTTGATTTTTTTCCACTTATCAATATTTTTCTGGAACTGAAGGACCTAGGATTATATGCAGTGTTTTAGCTGAATCGTTATGTCAGAAACAATTCATAAATATTAAGTCCTATAAATAATTGTAAAGAATTAAAAAGCTACATTCCAGTAATAGTAAACCATAAAAAAGTTGCTGGTCTGTTCTGTGTGGAGTGAATAACAAAACTCTGTGCTTCATAGGGGACATTGCTGAAAAAAATATCCAAAGCAGACTGCACCCACTTCATGGTCTTTCCAGCTGCCTTGACTTGTACAGGTTACAGAGGTTTTCATACACCCTATTCTAGTGTACAAACCATGCAGTGGACAGATATTGTGATGAAATCTGTGCCCTATGCAGGTAATCTGCATGATGCTTAAATCCCCATTTGTTATCTGCTTTAGGGTCTGAGATGATAACACCCAGAATAGTTGAAAGGCTTTAAATTGACTGCATGCTTCCCCCAATGATACTTAAAAAACTCAGCCACTTCCATCCAAGAAGTGACAATTATTATTAAAGCTGCACTTTTAAATTGTGACTTGTGCTTCTCTCTTCCTCCCTGATCCTGCAGCAGGTTTCCTGAGGGACTGAACATCCACGGCGCATGGTTTGCATCGACCACCAGAAAGGAGGAAGACATGAGATAAGGGACAACTTTGATGACAGGAAGAGCATAACGTGACAGCAGCTCCTGCCTGTTTCACTAGCTGATGGTTCTGTCCGGGTTTCTTATTAAGCATAGAAAGATACAGAGCATCTACATAAGCAGCAGCTCTACCTTCAGGTGCATGAGTCACACCAAGTGGACTTTCTCCATTTGGCCATGGATCTAGTCATGCCCCACTTCGCACCCAGTCCCCAAAGCGAGTGACACTTCAGCAACATTAGTGGCTTGGCTAGCTCCTGTAGGACCTTCTCCCAACCTGTCGTCAAGCTACATTTATGTATGTTGCATGCTGCTATTCCTTGTTGAATAGTCAATTTTCAAACTCTCAGGAGAGGAACTTCCTGCAGCATCAAACAATATTTTGCAACTGTGCCTTGCTCTGGCATCTTGTTCTCTGTGGCTTCCCCTCTCTTCCTAGAAATACAAACATGAGCAAGCCCCTATCCTGGTAAGTCTTACACAAGTAAGCAACCAGTCAGAATCAAAAGTACCACCTGGGGATCCTGAAGGACTCCTGTAAGGGACTGTATGAGCAGGCCTTCTGCTGTGCAAGGAACTCTGAAACAAGCCTGGTAGCTTTAAAAGGACACACTGGATGGGTTATCACCTGCTGTGCTCGTGTTCTTCCTATCACTGTTGACATAACTTATCTTGGAATGCGAGTCTCTAATAAAACATTCGGATGTTTTGTTTTGCATTTTATTTTGTTTTACTTTTTAATGCACATCAAAGTCATTCATAATTCCCAGAAATTTCTACACTGAACTGTTTGCTTAAGTGAAGGCTCTAGTGAGGGTGTGAATTATTTATTTATACAGCCTACTTTTAAGTTGGGGCCAACATTAATTTGGCTAGGTCACTGGCATTGTGGATTTAATTGCCATGTAAATAGCTATGGAGCCTATGTCTTTTAATTAGTGTGCTAAATTCTACAAAATTTATGAATAAAATATATTCATTTCTTAAAACAGTTATTTTATTAATGAAGAATTTAAGAGGGTTATGCCAATTCCCTAGTCTTTTGTTAATTATATGCCTCTCTTGCATTTTCTGATATGTTAATTTTGTTTGGTATAAATATTTGTCCTCATTAAGATGAATACATTGTCAGTGTTGACTCTTTTTCCCCAACAGATGACTTAAATGTGAGTTCACTTTTTGCTCCTATGGTTCTTACTGATTTACAAGAATCATCTAGCTCAGGCTTCCATTGAGCATTCTTCAGCAAGAACTGTAGTTTCACCTGAGCATTGGCCTAGCTTATTCTTTGATGTATACATGCAGACTTGAAGGAAGAATGGGACAAGAGGCTCTAGCTAGCTGCATTTCTCAAAAAATGTTATTAAAAAGGGAGTAAAGAGCCCAGATTTGTTAACATAGCACTGTCCCTTCTGTGAACTTCTGCTGCTGGGCTGGTAATTTGTAAGGGATTCATGCTGAGCAGGGCAAAATGTGCAGCTGTGGAATGAGGCATGTGGTTGGAAGGGGCCTGTGGTACAAGAGAACTTCTACAGATCTTTGCACGAGGGCAATGGCAAAAACCAAGATATTCTACAGGAATAGCTATAGCCTTCTGAAAATATGGCCTGTTTTCACCTCACATTCTTAGCTAGGGTAATTCTGACTCCCTTTTCCTCTCAGATTAAAGGAGAGTAACCAACCAAATAAAACTGACATACAACCATGTGTCTCTTTGAGTCAAACTTTTGACACACAGCTTGCTTATTTTTGCTTGCACATGAGCGGTGAACATGCCAAGACCACCAGGGAGATATGGGGGATGTACTGATTTGGAAAAGAGAACCAGGAGAGGCATGTGTGAAATGTTTGCAGAAGGCAACAGCAAGCTCACCTCTGGAAGGGACAGGAATTGCAGCTGCAAAGAGTTGCATTAACAGCCAGCTGATTTTTTTTTGAAAAAACATGGGGTCCCCTAGTATGGAAAGGCATCTACACAGTGGGCTGAAATGAGAAGTGATTAGAGAGGAACGCCAGGCCGTTAGCAGTTCAGAATAAAAGACTGAGAAAGAAAAAGAAAAGCCTGCTGATGAGAAAGAGCTGAGATACTGACCCCCCAAAGACGATATAGGAACCAAAAGAGTTCAAGAAACCAGCCACAGAGAATCAAATACTGCTTGAAAACTATTTTATAGAAAACCTGTGTATACAGAAACCCTATATATAACCATGTAATACAGCAAATGAATTAAAAATAACATAGTACAACAGTGAAATACGTATTCTGCATAATTTTTATAAACCTAAGAGAATAGACTATTCATGCTAAAATTGCAGAACCTTGAAGTCTTTAGGAAACACTGTGAGATGAGTGAGCAGTTAGGAATAAACAATGCTCAAATTTCAGATACTAAGTTGCAAAGGAGTGTGGCTCATTGCACCTGAGGGTAGAAAAGCTGGCATCAACATGGGTTTGAAGTTAAAAGAACAGCACCTTACAGCAGTCTGTTTTTTTTTTTTTTAACAATGAGCCAATCATCTAGAAAACCACATTCATAAAGGTGTGGAAAGCAGATGTTCCTAATTTATTACACTGGTATAGACAGACTCTACCTAATATTAAGCTGAACCAAGCTAAGAATACCTGAGCTTGTATTGCCTGTCCACTTACAGCTGTTAGAAGAGTTCAGTACTTCCATCATTCCTTGTCACAAGAGGCAAATTTTCTGTTTCTTTAGTTATGCCTTACCTGTTATAGCTTCAAACCCATGTTACAGCACAAAAAGATCTTTGAAGACGAATCAAAGGAAGTAGTCATAGCTGAGAGTCAAAACATAACAACAACCACAGTGCTATGCATGCAAACAAGCCTGTGGGTGCAAAATTCGACATGGTTCCAAACCAGACAAGTCACAGAGTAGCAGATCTACTGAGAGTTACTAGTCAAACTGTGACAGGGCCAGGAAATCCCCTGAGCTGAATAAAATCAGAGGTTGCCATAATATCTAAAGGGTGCCGTGCTTACTTGCCGTACTCTCACTTTTGTTTCTGCAGTGCCACAAGGCTCCTGTAGCAAGCAGGGGCAGAGCTCGGCGACCCTTCTTCCAGTTACTGCAGCCACTGCTCTAACGCTCATTGATGATCTTTTCCTTCAGTTTATCTTCACTTGACTTTTCTTTGTGGTCTAACTTTGGCTAACAAGGCTTAGTACAGACACTGTGACCTGTGACAGACAGCTGCAAAGTAAAACAGCTTACTGGATGGGCTAAGAAAGTCTGCAGCATTACTATGTCCAATCTGTTATTCTCTGCCCAATACTTTCTTTCTGTTAGAAATGGTCTTTTTTTCCTCCGTATTTTCACAGGACTGAGCAGAGCAGAGTTTTGGCGGATGCCTTGAGCAGCTGTGTCCTGCCGGTAGGCAGGGACATGGTTCTTGTAGCACCCCACGAGCAGGCAGAGGAGGAGCAGATGGTGGGTACCTTGGCTTAGGGAAGCTCAGTTCTGCCCAGGAGAAGTGTTGTGAAGAGCACTACAGCAGCAGCCCCCAAACCAATGCAACCCTGCAGGCTGTCCTAGGTCCTTCGCAAGTGATGCGTTGTAGCATGTGCAATGACTCTGTCACTCGCGTAGGTCAAGATAACACGGCCAGACAATTGCAGCATGTTCCTGGGAGAGGGGAAGGCCTATCCTGATGAAACAGGCCTGGAGAAATGGAAATACTTTCAACAGGAACAGATATATCACAAGTTAGAATGACTTGCAAGCACGGTGACACATCTGCCTGTGACCAAGGAGGAAGTCAATATGCTTCAGATAAGAAGGACTCTGGCTGAACTGAAATGTCTCATGATATGGACTGGTCATCCCACATGCACTCCCTTCCTACTTACAGCCAAGAGTTCAGCTTAGCAGCTGCAATATGTATCCATCTCATAAGCAGGAAATTTAATCAACAGCAACCTTGCCCTAAAAATGCTTGGAGCCCAGGTATATATGGGTGGGTACATTTTTACACAGTGCTTCACTGACATAGCAACCATATTTACATGGTGAATTATACATAAATACGGCTTTGTAATTTCCACAGACTCTGTACTGTTCTCCTGGCCGTGTGAATACATAACTACATTTCCTCCACAGATGTGCTACAAGTAAACCTCGTGGTAAGGTTTGTGCGTATACTGAGGCAAGAGATTGAAGGACAAATGCAGGATCTCATCCTCTCACATGGATGAGATTCTTGCATGCTCTAGGTCACCTAGGACCAAGCTAAACCTCCTCTGACTCAGCATGTTAAGTACTTTCCATTGAAGATGAATTTCAGGCCATCAGTCTTATTTCAGTTATGGTTAGAACAGAGATGTGAACAACAGATTTTAAAAGTAATTCACTAAGCAACTTGTTGAAGCACTTTCGCAAGTTTCTATTAATTTTGCCTTTTTTTTTTTGCACTGTGACTACATTCACATTTTCCTTTCTGTTTTCACTGTTTATTTTTGCACTATGCTGCTAATTTAGCATTTTTAAGTTGCAAAAGCTTGTAGGCTTCCTCTGAAATTAATTGACCATATACATTTGTAGAGCACCTTAACTTCTTCTGGTACTTCCTTTTGTAACACCACCCTTCAGACAACACTGTGATTTGTTTGAACATTAAGTTCGTTAGTGGGTGGAAGCCAACATACTGCTATCACATCGTAGATCTGCACTCAATTGTGTAACATTTGGATCAGGAACATTTAAGATTAAATATGTTTTCTAAATGTTTTAAGAAAGCTTTTCTCAACAGAAGGTCTGCAGCAGCATTCACAGTTTTCAGGTAACTGATCTCAATGCTCAGTGCCTCTGAACAGCAGGACTTTGAAGACTTCAGTCAGCAGGTGACTTGATTAGTTAATCTTATTTCTTTCTTTGTTTCCCTTCACCTCCTCTGTTTTATTACAT
The DNA here is from genome assembly GCF_000705375.1 of Tinamus guttatus. The sequence continues at coordinate 75,543 of NW_010581714.1, read as the reverse complement.
TTCAAAATTAAAACAAACTCTGCCAACAGCAAATTTGTTTGCATGTTTCCCTTTGTTTGCACTGAGATTTATATATTTGCATACGATTTGCCATTCCTTCTTACACTGAAATCAATTCTGCTTTAGTGTCACTACAGTCTGAGTAAGGGATATCCTACTGCGATTTCTACACAATAAAGGCTGATTGAAGTGTCAATGGTTCAGCTGTGTTTTGTATTACAAAGTTAAACACGCTCTTTTCCATTTATACCAAACAAAATCAAGAAAGAGAGATGCAAGGATAAAGGGCAATAGTCAAATATGTGAGGTCTTTAGTGAAAATTACTTCAATAGAAAAAAAGAACATGACTATTTGGCTTTACCTTATTTTCCTTTTTTTTAAGTGGAAGTGAATGGTGTCCAAATACAAAGACTTTTTTTTTTTTTCTTACTGCACTACATTCTGTTTGCCAGGCTTTCCTGCAATTGGTCATGAGACTTGATTTATTAAGACAGAAAGGAAGCACATACAGGTAGGCAGAGAGGATTCTCTAGAAAATACAAGAAAGAATATGGACGATGGGAAGCTCATTAACTGATACTTTTTAAATAATTAAACAGCATTCATTCACCTTATCTCAAAAAAAAAAAAAGAGCTTTTTGTAAAGTGCAGCCTCTTTTACTTGAGAAATTATGATGCAAAATCAAAATGAAGTGGAAATTCTAGGGAAGAGAATACTTTGCAAAATTAAACTTCAGCAAATCAAAACAAATTTCATTACAAATGCATATTAAAAACTAGGATTTTTTTTTCAGTACACACAGATTTATGCAAATCGACTTAAAAGTGATAACTCCACAGTTATTTGTGGGCCAAAATAGCTCATCAGTTGAGCTCATCAGATATTTTGCAATACAATAACCTTTTTTGAAGAGAAAAATGTTGTTCCTCAAAGTAAAACATTGCAGAGAGCGCTCAGTTTCACTGAGCTAATGGGTGGCTTGAAAGCCAGTTGTCCTAAGACTGTGCCAAATCATCATGGCAATTTTTCTAGTGCTTTCTGGAGCTGTGCTTTTTGGCTTTGTACAAGGAATTCTGGAAGCCTACGAAACTTCAGTTACATCTCAGATTTCCAGGGCATTTAGCCTGCTTGCTCTAAGCTTGGAGTTCTGAACCCTTCAGGGTGGCCAGTAGTACCATGAGTCAAGAGAGGCTGGTTGTTTTATTTCATAACTGATAATTCCAAGATGAGATATTTTGGGAATTCTGAGCATCTACAGTGATGTTAACTTAGGCAGTTCCTATTTTTTTTCTTTTGCGAAAAAGTTTATACATCATTTGGAATATCCCTAGGTTTGCTCATTAGTCTGAAGGTTCAGACCAAAACCATGGCATCCTTTACTAGATGTCTGCTCATATTTTTGAATTATCCAATAAGGTGGCTGAAATAGCATGAAGTGATTCAGAGGCCTGCAATGCCTCAAAAATGATGACTAAACAAAATTAGCAATGCATGGATTGATATTTCTTTGGATAAATTGTTTTCAAACAATTATTTCTTTTTCTGGAGCTGGTAAATTGTTAGTTTCTATGAGTTGTCTATGTAGAAATCTTTTCTCACTTGTAAAGTACATCTTTCTTACACACTGCTGGTACAACATAATTCTACCAGCTCTAGGAAGAATAATCAGCTATGATCTTTGGGCATAGGACTACACGTTCTGATTATTTAAAAGACCTAAGCAGAATGGGCTTCAGGCAGGTACTCCCCAGTGCTAAATGAAGAAGAGTGAGCCAGCTGCATTATGGGTTTGTCTCAGTGTGCTCTCAAAAACATGAGGAAGGAACAACTGCCACAGGTAGTGTGCAAGATCAAATGGGCTATAACTCCTCTTATTACTGTTCAGGTAGCACAGAAAACACCACTGGTAATGAGCAGCGACAACCATTGTGTAGGTCTCAAAAACATCAGAGCTGTCGGGTGCTCCTGAGTGCCTTTCACCGACAACTGTGAGGAGCAGAGCACATACGGTAACAGTCCCAGGAGTTCAATGCAAAGAACAAATTGCAAAGCTTTTAGGGCTGAAGTTTCTTGTATCATAAATTACATGTATACAGAGAGATCTTTCTAAAAAAGACAATTATTTAGGAACTCTCTGAAGATAAATAGAGCTGCAGAATGCATGTCCGTAGAGCTCTGTCATCTGTTTCAACAGATGCCCTGGTAGCAGAGGGCAAAGTACTTTGTAGTTACCAGTCAGAATCATCAAAATCCCTGCTAATGGAGTGATGGTTTTGGAAAGCCTTAAGAAGCTACCAGCTCTCTGAAAATCAGCCTCCTGAAAGATATGATTAGTTAAGCTGCCAAAAACTGAGACCTCCAAAATCACTTATCTGATGTCTACACTAATCCCACAAACAGTCTTCAGACTGTGCTCAGTAGAAGCCATTGTGCTGCGACGACAACACAAACATACGGTTTATACCAAATGACAGCTCAAGTTTCTCACGGGTGCATTGTGATTTTGGGGGTGGAGAAGCTATCTAAGCATTTAGTAATCTATGGTCATGAAAAAGTTATCAATCCTCTGTAAAATCATACCTCAATTCCAGAGTATGCTGGCTTATTTTGCTTAATGGGGAAAGAAAGGTTTGACATTCAAAGGCCAAAATTTTCAAGGTCAGATTTCACAGGTTTCTGGGTTTCAGTTTTATAAAGGACTTCTAAAGAAAAAAAAAGAAAGAAGAAAAAAAAAGAAAAAAAAGCAATGTACTCAAGATGAACACTTGTTTGGCATGTAAGCTATTATTACAGCAGTTTTTCCTTCTGTCACCTTCTTGCAGGGCTGAATGAAACACAAATGCATCTCTGAGCAGATAGTACTGCTTTCTAACTTGATAACTCTGCTGTTGTGTTCTCCATCAAAAATTACATAGGCATTTTTCTACCTCATACAAGCTAAATATAAGCTCATATAAGTCTAAATACCAACAGATTGTCTAAAATGCCCTGGAAGTGTAAAGCTTTCATACATATTACTAGAATTGTTACTTCTTCCAGAAACTTTTGGCTCTGAAACAACCTCTGAACAAAATCCTGCCTCTACAACTTGTCAAACTGAAAAATACAGCCTATTTTACCTGGATCTCAGGTCTGCACGCTTACTACATAAAGGCAGCTAAATATCTTCAAACATCAACTGCTGTGACCCTTTTTGTCGCTTCAGAGGGAAACTGATATGTAGAAGAGCTTTGAAAGGCCATTGTGGGAGGCCTGTGAAAAACCACATACAATACATATAACTTTTCCTCTGTAAATGAGTAGGGCAGCCCTCTCTTTAAGGGCTGTACCTTTCAATTTCAGCATCGCTGCTGACAAAGAAGATGATTGAGAACAAATTCTGAGTACAACCTGCAAACTTGCTTTTTTAATACAAATTTTTTCTATAAAAGCCTTCTCTACACAATACACTCAAAGGCAGCCCCGAAAATCCTCCACTATGGGAACAGATCAATAAGCACCAATATCCCAGTTAAAAACCACTGCCACAATAGGGATGCAGGTCAAGCACCTAAGCTTTGAGGCAATAATTATGAGACTTTATTTCTATAATAGGGTAACATATGTGAGGCAAATACTGATTGATGGTGCCCGCAGATCACTTTTGTAACAAGGTACAGAATGCAAATGGTTTTTCAAAAACAGTAATTGATTCAATATCCAGCTGGTTATATGCATATTGATATCTAGGTTGCCTGAGTAACCTTATGATATTTTAACACTAAGTGTAATACAGAAGGTAATTTACTATCAGGTAGTTTATTATGACAACTGCCCCTCCCCCCCTCCAAGGATATTACCTCATTCATGAATAAATTTTGAGACTCAGTCTTTAACCACTCTATCCAAAACCTCTATCACGACTTTGAAACAAGGAGCAGACACCGCTGGAGGCTCCGGAGCGGTGCGAGAGCTTGGCAGAGCGGGAAGATGTGCAGTTTATCTTTCCCTCCACCGCTCTCCCCTTCGTTTCTGCTCCCCTAGGAGCCGGGGGCAGCAGGGAGAGCTGGCATTACCTGATCAGGGGAATCAGCTCTGACAGATTCAAGAACATGCTGCTGGCAGGGCGAGGAAAGTTTGTATGCAGTTATATTACTGGCTGTGGGGCTCAGTTCACAGGTAGTGACTGCTTTTTTCTGATTTTTTTTCTTTTTTTTTCTTTTTTTCTTTTTTGTGAAAAAGCTGTGGACTGTCTGGGAGAGATTTGGCCACCTCTTACAGACATACCCTCTGGTCATCAGAGAGGGCACTGAGCCTCAGCACTCCAAATGGTGAGCTTAGATCACAATGTGGTGCTTGCTTAGCAGGTTTTCACTTGACTGGACTCTGCCTTCATCTCACCACATTACTGCAAGGCCCAAATCAAAATTCTGAAGTTATTTTGCAAGAAAAACTCAGACTGGGGCATGACCTTGGTAGCTCAAGCTCAATCCTGATTTTTGAACCTCGAACCCAGAACAGAAAACCCTGTTCCCAAAGCACCTACTGTGAAAAGCATAAAGATGCACATGGCAGGTTTAGGCAGAAGCCTAACCTGATTAAGGAGGCCCTTAAAATGAAGTGCTTGACCTGAAGTAGCCAAACCCCCTCATGTTCAGCTCTGACAGCACCCTGCCACCCAATGCCCTGGAGCTTTCCCCTTCACAACATCAGTATTCTGGGGCACAGACTCTTTCTTCTCTTAACGCAAAGGCTCACTTACACTTCCTATAGTAGGCTGCATGCTAATGAGGACAGTTTGCAACCTTCACTGTCAGTGAGAAATCCCAGGATAGCACACCTTGATTCCTGGTTGGTAGATTGCACTGCACATAGCGCCCTCTAATTACAGAAAAAAAAAAAAAAAAAAAAGAAAAAAATCCAAATGGTAGCTTTTCTGTGTGCCGCTAAACCAGGCTAGGTTAACATAAAGGATGCTTCATGTTTCACACAGAGTTGACATTCCTCAGGGATTTTTTTCTGTTGGCCCTTAACAAATATTCAATGCAGTTGTCAACTTCGCTGTACTTCAGGATTTGAAGGCTAGAAACCTGAACCAGAACACACATAAATACATAGCAGACAAAGGTACATATGGTAGCAGTTAGGTGTGCAGCAGTGCAATGCAGCACAACAGGGTTTGTTATTTAAGAGACATGCCTGCTCTTATTTCGAAGCCTATATATATATATATTTTTTTAGATTACTGCATCACTGAGATTTAATAGCAGATATCAGGCTGCCACTGAATTAGTCACAGCGCTGGTATATCTCCAAGGATATAACCTCTGAGGAGGTCATAATCTGCATAAACATGACAAAGTCTGGGAAGAGGAAGAGAGGCATGGAGATGTCCAGTGCCCTCTGCAAGGGGACATAAAGTGTCAGGAGAGACCTGGCAGCAGAAATGAATTCTTTTGAAGAAACTTCTCTCTGCAGCCAAAGGAGTATATTGTTAGCGCACATGCAGTCTGAGAATGCTGACGCTTAGCTGAGCACACATTCATTGCAAAAGCCGTTCAGGAAATAATCAATATTTTCAAAGAAAAATATTGAAAGAAGCCAGTTTACATTGCAAAATTTAACCTTTTTTTTTTTTTCTAGTGAGAAAAAAGAGTTTGAAAGCTTTAAACATGTTTTTACCTGCACGGAAGATATTCTGGTTGATGTTAAAAAGACGGTTTATTCCTTGCTCAAAAATGGAAATTTTCAAACACATTTATGAGAAGAAACAACTCATTTAGAAGAAAGAGGGCTTTTTATGTGGAAGAACATAATTGTGACTGAAAGGGCACAGTCATACCCCGTATCACATGTAGCAGTAGAGAGTTATGTGACAGCTCATTGATAAAGAACATTTCCTCCATTTTTTCACACTGAGTGTGCTCTACTTGCAACAGTCAAGCCCTCATTCCCACATCAACATCCTTGTACTCTCAAAAATTCACTCTCTATTCATATATTATCTGCCTAAGAAATACTAAAACTTCAGCAATATGGATGTGAAAGGTAAGTTGGTACAGACTAGGGAGAGGAATTCTGCATTATGTTCAGCTCCTTTCTCAACTATGTTTGGTGTTGTCCTCCAGCTTCAGGCTCGTTACTTGATTTGAAAGCCTGTTATGTCTCACAAAACTTACACATTTAGCTTCTGGTTGTTATCATGGTTTAAAAGCTGTCATTTCACCCTATGCACAAAGAAATGCTTTCGCTATCTACGTCAAAGTGATCCATGAGCTTCTCCCACGGTGTTTCAAAAGCATCTTCCAAGGTATAGCAGCACAGGAGTTCTTTTGTGAGGACAATTTTCTCTGCCATTATATTGTCTGCAGGTATGCAGCTGTATTGTTTTGCCATGTTGATCTTGGAAGGAGCTGGAAAGCTCATAAACTGAAAAGTGACTGGTTTCCAGCTTAGCTTTATTTTTTTCCTAGCCCACTGTGTTCTCCAAGGGAACCTTCTGTGAGTTTTATTTTTCTGTTAAGGAGGAAGAAGACACAGTCATATTCAGAGCTGGGGCAGATGCAATATTGCTTCAAATCAAGAGTTATATCGCGTTCTGTTTCTTACTCAATTCTTCTGTCAACTCAGTTACTTAGATCATGACCACATCACATCCTGCCTCTACATCAACTGCACACATCTCCCACTGCCTGATTCCACCTTTGACTCACTGCTGGGATCCAGCACTTGTTGCAGCCACAGAGGTTCTTCAAAGGCAGAAACAGACAACGCTGGACACTCAAGAGATGAACACATGATGGACAGAAAAAAACACTTCCTACCAAGGGATCATGTAAGTGGCACTAACCCATGTGCCTGGCATCCCAGACACATTCCTGGAGATGTGGCACTGGTGGCAATGCTCTCTTCAGGCTGAACTCAAGTAACACTCATAAACTGTAATAATCACTGGAGAGAAAGGCCAGAGGTTGTAAAAGAAAGGGGTAAAGTAGCCTTGGTCCAATAAGCAGAATGTAGAGCTCCTCAGCGAATGGAAATGGCATAAATGTGAATTGTTCATGGATTGCAAATATTGACTGTAGTGAAATGCGTAGTTTTCAGAGTGAATTTTTATTTAGCCCTATACAGTTACAGAGGAATTCCTCCTTAAATTTGAGAGCATTAATGAGAATAATATATGTGCCATTTCAGCATGATGCCTGATGATCATGCTGTGGAATAAGGAAAGAAAACCCTGCTTGAGAGAAAATGCTGATACGTTCCCAAGGCAAATAAAAACCTGAAACTTGGTACGTGCTTTTCTCAGAGAAGTTACAAGCGTCTTGTACAGTGTGTGGATCTCATCTACAATATAGTGCACAGTCAAGTTGTTCAGTGTGTCACTCCCACTGCTAAGTATGAAGCCAGAAAATAAGTTCCTGCCTCATTAACACAGCAGGAAGGGAGTGTCTGAAAAACATGATGGAAGAAACAGCCATTGAGCTCATTGGTAGCTACAATACCCAAGATCCAGTCATGATTCCCTTCCTTTATGTTATTTCTTTTTGTCTTTTTCAATGGCTTCTTTACAGTTGTTCCTAACTGCTGGTGATTTCTGCCCCTGCTAACCGTTAACCATCCTAACCAGAGGAGCAATAAATTTACTCAAGCTGTAGGGGTTCTCTCCCTCCTTTTGGAAGAGCAGGAATTATACGAGCACAACCACCTCTTGTGTTATTACAACAACTCACCTTGTAGAAAAGTGGGTGGCTTCAAATCGGGCAGGAGGACACATTTAGAGCACTTTACCATAGCACAAAGAGTTTACCGGCTTTGAAGTCACTCTCACTCCCGGGATGTCTCAGAAGACATTCTTTAAGGGTTGTCTCACAAAAAACCATCCTTCAGCCCCACTGAAGCTTGACTAAATGTTGAGAGTATGATAGGGATTTTTTTTTTCGGTTGTTTTTGTTACCTCTCTCTAATGCTTTGATTTTTAAAAGCCACTATAAAGAGAGCTCTCAATAGAAGGCTAAATATGCGAAAAGAGAGGTAGTCAAAAACATTTCATGAAAAGAAGAAAAAGATAAAATGATCATGAAAATGAAAAACACCTACATTTTGCTCAGATTTTTCCACCAAATTCTTCATTCCAAAAGATCCACTCATAGATGTTTTTGCTGAAGGGTTGGTGGGGAAAAGTCTATTTGTTGCTTTGATCTTTTTTGATTAAAAAAGAAAGATGTTTCTGATCCTCCTTTATATTCATATTTTGAGTTTTAAACGAAAAGAACTACATTAGGAAACAAAGGCTTTTCAGCAATACACCCAGTTTGCATTACAAACTTTATAAAATCTCTTATGACACGAGTTAGCAATTACACACTGGTAAAAGAGACTGCAGGTATACTGTTACTTGCCCCGGGGCACATCATGAGAGCACCCTATGTAAAGGTCTTGCAAAAAAAGCCACCTGCAAAATCCAGTTTACAACATGGAAGAAAAACCTGGGTCAGAAGAGACAGGTAGCCTAAAAAGGGCAGGTCTTGCTCAAATAGTCAGAGTCCCTTCACATCCACGGGTAACCCACTTACTCTGGAGCGATATTACGTGATGCGTCAGACTGACTCGTACTGTTTGCATGTATCTCCACCCCGCAGCATCCATGTCTGGTGGGCACAAGGCAGAGACTTTCACACCATGAACAGGACCCTACCCAGGCAAACACAAACTCGTACCCAAGGTCTGCCCCCCACCTCTCCCAGCTCCACTGCTCCCTTGCTCTTGGGCAATGCTAGCTCCAATCTGTAGTGCTCACTGCCTTCGCTGTCCACACATCCACGAGAACTTTGCTTCCCCCTAAATAGCCTTACCCCATATACCCCCCAAATAGCCCTACAGGGCTTCCAGCACGCAGCCAGGTAAGCAATAGCATGCCAGGAGGTGAGCACAGCAAATAGCCAGCCTTGTGGGGCTGCAGCCTCTCTCAACTCTCAGTTTTCATCCGTATCTTTATCTTCTGTATATGCTTATAATGACAGCCTGTCAAAGGTCTCTCTTCCGTTCTGTTTTGGCATGGACAGAGGCTCAAGACAGGTTTTCTTGATAAACTCACTGGAGTTTTGAGTGAAAAAGAATTTTTTAGTATTTCGGTATCTCTATTCACAGTAGGGAAAATCTGACTTTGATTAAATGTTCATAAAGTGGTGCAGATTTATTTTTTTTTAATTTTTGTAGAGCACAGGGCCATTTTTACCAAGGAAAATGGAAACAGAACCAAAATTTCCTGAGCAGCTAGCAAATGCTTGTTGCTTGTGGCAGTGTTAAGACATTTCAGACAAATACTATCCTTTAACAGATATTCTGCTGATAAGTCTGTACGGCACCTAGTATAATGAGACGCTAATCTTGATTAGAAACTTCAGATACTTGTGGAAATGTACATAATACTGGCAATATAGCTATTAATAAAACTATTACTGCATATTTTGGCAGTTCAGTTTGTTAATCATGTAATTGTACGATGTTTATCACAAGTAATTACTACTGATGTCTATGTTAGTATGGTCTGCCAAAGGGGTTTGAAAGTCTATTTCCTCTCTGAAACAAGAAGATTTACGCTCCTCTAAGTAAATTAGTGGTGTACAGGTGAATAAAAAAAACTTAGTTAACTCGCCCGCATATGTGCGCAGGTGCATATGTGAGATGTTGCTGAGATCCGTAAATGAATGGGGGGAAAATCTCTTTGCCTGAATAAATTCTCAGCTACAATAATAAGTTAAATAACTTACCAAGGTCCCAAGACTGCACAACAGCCCTATTTTAGTGCTTAACTTTCATTGTGTGCTGAAGTACTTTCGAGGTCAGTTGTATTAAACAAATGCTAACCTGAAGAAAGAGTTAAGCTGTGCAAATAGTTCCCTGAATTGGGAAGCACGTAACCAGCAGATAACTCATTTGTGATTAAATATTTTGTAGATCTAATGCCTTCATCTTCTAAGGTTTGGCACAAATATTGAAAATAAAGCTTCTCATTTCAGCAACCACAGTAGTAGATCCCACTGGGAAAAAATATTTGCTGGTCTGGAATCTGAGCCTGAGCTTGTCTAAAGCAAGGACTAGATGCTTTAGCCTGCTAATATACATTCAGACAAGCTGCTCTTTGGATTTTTTCTCCTTTCCTCTGAATATATTATTTTTAAAGGACAGTTGAATTAAGTTTTTCTTTTTTTCTTTTCCCTTCAGCTCTATATTGCCATATATGGCCAATTAATCTCACTTTTCTTGCGTGCAGCATACCCTACCTTTTACTTAAGTAAAACTGTTTTTCAGGAAATATATGTCCTTCAAGATGTTATGACATTTTTTGAAGCAACATAACGTAATGTGACTGATGCAGATGGATATGACCAAGCTGACAGATTGAGAGAGATGTGGTTTTCCCCAAAATGTCACTTCATAAAGCTTTTTTTTAATCACTTGAAAATCCTACCTCTTTAGAATACAAAGCAAATGCATTTAAACTTTTATTTAAAAGGTTTTTTGAATGCTTAGATATTTTTGTATGTGCAAGGCTTTCCTTTTTTTTTTTTTTTATGTAGGGAAAAAAAATATAAAATACATAATAAAGCATCTAGCTAATGCTTCTGCTTTTTTTCTTTGCTCCCCTCCCTGAAGGAACAGAAATGTTTTAGTGAGATCAATAGTTATAAATCATTAGAAATGACTTGCGGTTTTATTTCATCTACTTTTATTATAATGTCCATGCCATCTGCGGTACATATTGGGGTTATTACACTAATTCATTTTGCAAGCTCCAACCTGTGAGTGAGAGATGTCAGAGGGCAATTGATTAAAGGATATTTGCTTCGTTACACCCTTTTTTTTTAATTTCTCGCCATGAGCATTTCAGGTTGAGCAAGTGAGCTGACATAATAATAACGATAATGGGGCCTCAGGTCTGGGGATAAATGAGATGTGTGTCTTTGTGCATTCATAAATATCAGAACATCTTTAAATTTGGTGGCCATGAGAGGGACAACAGTGCAGACACCGTGGACTGTGTGTCAGTACAAAACTAAAGGAACAAGGTTGTTTCTTTTCTTAAAAGTCAAAAGAGAAAGGACCCTTGACACATAAACGGTGGCTCAACTTGGGAATCTGCTTCCTACATGCTTCTTAATATCTATGGCTGTAAGAATTCTGCATGGCTGAATTGAGGAAAAAAAAAAGAGAAGAATAAAGGAAAAATCAAAAGGTCCTACAATACAGCACATGATATCAATATATAAGAAAATATTGGCAGTATATCCAGCGCATGTATTTTACCCCCAAAATAAGAACGGTCTGCTTCTAAACTTTTCAACCTTACAGAGTATATTCTCAAATTCTTCTCTTCTGTGTTTGCACTAAGCACATGTTAAGATGCAAGGGTTATAGGTGCTTGAAAGTAATCCATCACCTGGACTCCATAAGTTCAAGACAATGCTAAGAATGAGACATGAACAAGACACGTCATAAATATTACAGACTGGCTTGGTAACCTTACAGCAATTTGTCCAGGCATGAGAGAAGCCTGAATATTTAAAATCTAACACAAACTTCAGAACGGCCACTTGAGCTTCACAACATTCTGATCTCCTTATAATTAACTTGTCCAGTATCTTGGAAGTCCTGACACTGTATGTATATAGCTGAGAAACATTTACACACCCGAGAAGTTCAAAAACCATGAAAAATATCATATTTTGTTGGATACTGATGCTGGATCCTAAATATAGGCAGCTACGTGTGACTATGTTAGTCTAAGATTTTCTCTAAAGGATGGAATAGCATTTTAGCACAATTTTCCTGCCCATTGGGGTTCCAGGACCATCCATCCAGAACTCTTTCTGGACACAGTGCCTCCTGCTCATCAAACGAAACAACCTGGGCTAAAAGAAAGGCCTCATCAAGCCAGACAACACAACACAGCTGAATTCACTCAGTCTACATTGTGGCCCTGCCTTTTGCGTATATATTTTTGAAGGCTTGGACATCTGCACCATGCTGTTAATTGCATCCATGCATACAACCGGAGTCTGGCTTGTAGCCTCTCTAAAGTCCCAGCTGCCACAGGCTTCCAATGCAAAAGTCAGACGACTGTCAAATTGCACCGTCCCTGTGTGCGTGCTCATGTTGCTTGCATTGTGCCAGCAAAGCACCCACATTACCATTTTTAGGCTACAACCCTTTTGCAGAGTGAACAACTGACTCTTAACTGGGTAAAAATGGTCTCCAACATCCTTAGTTTTGTGCGAGATTTTACACCAGTTGAGGACTATTTAAACACCAGCTCTGCTGATTTTCAAGCACATACCTTGCCCTGAAGCTGCATTGCATGCCTTGGCAGTCTCTGACAACCTTATAAATGGTGGTATTACTCGCGTACTTACAGACTTTTCTTTCTAAGAGCTTTCCTTCTAAAATGCCTCCAAATATCTTGAGACTTCAATGAGCATATTCTGCTTCTGTTCATGAATTCCTAGCTAGTAGTGTCAAATGCTACATGCCATATCCTCCCAGCTAGCTGCTTGTGTCACTTTGTGCATCTAGTTTCTTCAGCAAGCAGGCTCCTGTTTTCCCTGTTATTAGGCGCTTTGCAGCCCCAAAAATAATTGCACAGATTGACTCACTTACAGCCAGCACAACAGAAACTGGTCGACAACGGGGACACAGACATGGCACTAACGCACTGCAACCAGCGTACTGATGGATGCTGAATAAAAATGCCAGCTGTGCCTTGTCAAAAGAGATGACCAAAAAAAGAAAATTCCAACAAGGACTTTGTGAAGTCAGCAGCCCTTCAGCATTTGTAGGGAAGAGAAGAGTAGAAAAGATTACCTGGAGGCCCCCTACCCGCTAAGTCATGGCTCAGTCCAGTGTTGAGGTGTGGGGTGCCAGTTCTCTGTTATTTTTACTATAATTTGTAGAATTCAGGATTTACTACTGCATTAAGTAGTAAACAACTTCCTTTCTCTCTGTGCTGTAGAGCTGTAGCTAGTTCTGCTGTACCCATGTCCCTCCATTTTTTTTTTAATCTTTTTGACACTTACTGAACTTCTAGCATTGAATAGGTGGTGTTAAGAGCACAGCCACATAGTCAGGAGCCCAACTGCTGGGTAACTCTTTTGCTATAGAGTAAATAAGCTCCTTTACAGAATGGAGTCTCAGGAGACTTTTTTTTTTCCAATTGGCACAGACCAAAAAATACCCTTCCTCTGCAACACTGGGAGAAAAAGTAATACCCTTCTCCTCTAATCTCCCCTGCAGAAATCAAATTATTCTTTCTGGTATAACCAGTGCCAGTCGTCCAGAAGGGACTTTGCAGATGATTTGGGCAGCACTCACAGGAGCTGGGCGAAGGTGACGAATGCAGGGTATGTGGAAGACAAGCTGTTTAGTTTCAACAACGCGGGTTCCCAGAAATGCTTAAAGCCATCTTACTCTGGTGGGGAACAGAGACCTGAGTAGCTTCATCACTGCAGTGTCTCCTGCCACTTATCCAGGTCTACCCTCACCTACAGCCTGTTGAATAGACCTGTGGTGCTGGAATTATACTTCACTGATACTGCTAAATCTTTCTCAGAATTTAAAAGATGGCTCAAATGCCTCCTTCCAAGGGAAATTCCCCAAGCTAAATGGAACTGCATAGGGAGATACAGGCAGCTATGCAAAGGGCCCAGTCCAGGGGTTTCTGCAATTTAATAAGAACAAATAAAGCATAGAGAAAATGATTATCAGGAGCATTTTAGTGGATTAGCACCTCACATACTGAAAGTGTTACAGGGTCTAAACATCACGGCATGAGTGTCTCACTTATCTATGAGCATGTGCAATACTGAAACCATGTAGGAGTTACAGTCTAGACGCACAGTTAGCTTAAAGAGCCAAGGTCATTATTTTTAGACATGCCTGATTAATTTGCCTTACCAAAACTCAAACGTGACATAACATATATAATGCAATTAGAAAGCTGTGTCTCTATTAATACTGATTTGAGAAGCACATGCACTAATCAGTTCTTTAGTTATTTCCCCTCGAATTCCACCACTGAATGTGTCCTTCTAGGTTTACATGGTAGTCTAAGAATCTAATAGGGCATAGCTATACGCTGAGGAGATCACAAAAGGGGACAAAAATCATAGAATCATAGAATCATTATGGGTGGAAAAGACCTTCAGGATGAAAATGCAGCAATGGGAGGCCATGGATGGAAAAGCCAGCAAAAAGTAGAATTTATTCCATAGGAGTTAACTTCTTCCAGAACAGCAGCATGCCATGTACCCAGCACGATGCAAAGGGAGCTGCTCATGCTCCATATTCATCCAAACGATGATACCACGCCATAGGCCAAAGGGGTCAGTCCTTGACCTTGAGCTCCTCTCTGACATGACCACAAGGTTAATTTCCCCCATTGCTTAAACTGTGTAGTAGCAGATATTTCTAGTAATTAAATACTAATAAGTAAGACTAATTTGCAGACTAATAATTAAATGTCAGTTTGTCAGTTCTGCTTTAGGGGTAAACTTTTTGCCCACCTCTGTTCATGTACCGGAGGTAGAAACAGCCATGTTGAAAAAAAAAAAATGCAAAAAACCCTACAACATTAGCAAACCAACTAGAGGTTAACGCAACGATGCACGCAATATACAGCCTGTTCTCATTAATAAACTGCACTATTATTGCTTTCTTTCTTTAAGAGCTTGATGTTCTTTGCTTGTCTCATTCACCAAAGGGCAAGCAAGAAGCAATTGTATTTAGGCAATCAAAACATGTCAGCTTGCCAATGGGTATGTTATATAGGAACTAAGAATATGGAGACAGTAAAGGTCAGGGTCTAGGAAACACCCTACAAACAGATAAATTATATCAGCTAGAGAGACTTAACTATTGCCTAATTGTAGTGGCTATTTAACATATTGAACTAGGCTGAGATTTCCTTTGCTACCCATGGTTGGCAAATTACAACAAATAAGTCCCTGGCTGAAATTTAAGCTTTTTATTTTTTCTTTTGTTTTGGAACAGTGTTGGTGAACTGATTAGTTAGAGTGTGTTTATAGGGAAATGCATAAAATAATCTGATTACACGTGCTGTGACTGAGAGGGTATTCCTATCAAGACTAATTCTTAATGTTGTATGCTTTATTGTAACTGCTCATTTAATGAATGGAACAGGAAACGGAACAAGCAAGCAATGCTGCAGCAGACATACATTCAGATGGTAAAAAATTGTAAATAATGATGCAAACACTCTTATTCTGGAGGCATTTCCTGAAGGATAAACAAGGTATGAACACTTATGATTCATTCCTAACACCCTTCTATATCTCAAACCAGAAATATCCTGTATCATGATAAAGTTTCCAACAATTAACATCTTTGCGTCCTGCCCTGTTACAGTAATGGAGAGCTCCAGGGAGCCACTGCTGTGTATTCATTTATTATTCATTTAAAGAACATGGCTACTTGCCAATAGGAACTGAAATGAAATCACCACCTTCACACAGGTAATCCAACAACTCGGTAGTCTCAATGATGTTTAGTCACTAATGGGTTAGTTCAGTTCTAATCCTCAGCCTAGAGATGAATAACATTAATTACTGTAATTGGTAGCGACAGTAATGGGTGCAACGTTTCTAGGGCTAATTTACTCTACTTTTGTGAGGTATCATGCTAATGGGGCTCTTATGCTTCAACAGCCAAGATAACTAAAGCTAGCTCAAACATCTTTCTAGTGCACTACATTGTGCAGCGCCTGCACATCTTAAAACTTACAGCGTGTGAAATGGGGTAGAGTTGCTGTAGTTGGCTACTGACTGGATAAAAACACACTGAAGCATCGTGAAAGAATTTATGGGAATCCCTAATGCTGGGGCATAATATATATGATGCCAGGGCATAATATATACAAAAGGTTGTGTTCAGTCTGGCAGAAGAGTTAGAAAAAAAAAGTGGGTTGATTGAATAGTAATAAAGAGCCCATTTGCAACAGATGAAGATAGAAAACAGATTTAAGTAGGTCATTTTAAAAAAAATATTTTGTACTTCATAGATTCAGAGCAATGATCTGACCCAAGGTTTTCTACCTGTTGAGTTGATCTCTCAACTACCAAGTTATTAGCGCATGCTGAAGTAGGCCTCCCTCAGGCTCATCTGTTCAAACTGCTCTACTTTGAGCCGCATGCTTAAATACGTGGTGAGCAGACGAAAAGAAAAAATCTGTAGCTGGTGGACAGGATGCTCTCCCAAAATATAAGAGGCTCACTTATTTATACCAAAAGCAGTAACACCAAGAAGAACTGAGAGCACAGACCCCTATCTCCATTCATTTCAATAGACAATAAACCTGTTTGAAAACATTACCAAGAAAAAGTGGTCCTGGGAGGGGATTAAAATATCCTCAGGTAGAGAGAGGAATTGAGTCTATGCCCCACACACCACCAGATAAATACCCTAAATGGGAGGTAACAGAGTACAAATGGGATTTGACAAGTGTAATGAAGTGCTGAAAGAAGAACTAGCAAGATTTTTTTTGGTAAGTATTACTGGTTGTTGAAAACTGAGTAAAGCACAGATGAGCCCAAAATTGTCTCTGCAGAAAAGGACTCAGGAGAAGTTAACACACAAAAAAACACATAATTATGTATAGGCATATGTGTGCGTGTATATATATGTATATGTATAATTATATATATACTTATAGGAAATTAGAAACTTGTATGCACCAAGGGAAAAGACTACCAGGGGGGCAATAAGGAAAATACGAAATCCCAGCCATTTTGTGTTGGTAGTATATGTCATCTCAAATATTAGAAAAGAGCTCGCGATCCCTAAAGTAAAATTTAGATCTTTCCTTAAGAGTTACATTCTACTATGTTATTTTTTTATGTACTGACTGGGAAGAAAAAAATACAGGGTCATGAAAGTATGTAGTATCAAAGTATCAAAAATAATCCAAAACTATTTTTACAGTTAATATGAATGCTTCCAAAAAGGCTTTTACGAAAATTAATCAGTATCGGAACTGCATTAAATTCTTCTTTACCAGTTTTTAAATTTCTGAGCTTTTTACTGCTTCTTTTACTTCAATTTCATAAAAGTTTATACCATTTTAAACAGCATGAAGTTTAAAATTATATGTATTCATATACAGGGTAAATCTGGAATTTCTAACTTGCAGAGACTACATGAAACATGGCATCATTCTCACCAAGCATGCCTAAAGCCTGAACAACACGGATCTTCATACTGAAGAACCTGCATTACTACCTGGAAAAGTATGCCGGACAGGATTCTCAGGAGGCAGTTATGATTAAATGTTGAGAGAGAGCCACTGACATATTTGTGGATGCAGAAGAGTGAAAGAGAAGTAACTTTGGGGACTACCAAGTACAGCTCCCCTCTACGCTATTAATACTCTGCATTGGAAAGAGTTAAGCCCTCTGCTCTACTAGTCCCTTCTGGCTCTTCCAGGAACTCCCTCTTCTGATGCTCAGAAACCTTCCTCTCATTTGCAGCCTAAATTTATTCATTGCCTGTTTAGACTCATTTGTTCCTGTGCCAACACTGTCCTTTGGCTTAAACTGCTCTCCTCCCTTGCCGATGTTTATCCTCCCGATATATTTATAGATAGCAATCAGATCCCCTCTCAGCTTTCACTTTGCTAGGCTGGACAAGCCAAGCTTTTCCTAGTCTCCTCTCACGAGGCAGCCACTCTGTTCCCCAGATTATCCTCCTGCTCCTCCTCTGCACCTGTGCTTGGTTCGGACTGTTGGTTTACTGTAGGATGCCGAGACGTCACTCAAAGACAACCTTCCCCCTTTCCATTGGGCAGCGAGGATGAAAAGCGCTCTCCCAGGAAGTAGCAGGGATCCCTCTCAGCCAAGAGAAGGTTAATTCAGTGAATTCAGCACACTGAAGGGATGTCCTGTATGTGCTCCCAGACGTCATGCACCCATGCCCAGCAACGCTATTCTGTGAACCTCATGTGTCTGGTATATTTTTAGGTTTGGAGCTCAAAGCACAGATTGGATCTGCCTGAAAGTGTTTAGGCTTAGACCTGGATGAGGGATGAAAGTAAATGATATATCAGTAATGTCATTAAATTTGAAGTAATACTAAATTATTTGTCTTATGGGGGGAAAAAAGGGTAGGTTATATGAAGAGATCACTTCCTAAATTCAGGTGACACAACTCAGTTGACTCAGTAGTTCTCACAGCACTATATAGATCTTGCCTTTCACCTTGCAAGCCATGCCACAAACTATATTTACCCTCTAGCACCCTGAGGTGCCGAACATAGCAACAGCTAATCCCAAGCACCTATAAACCCATGAAATCTCAGACTTCATACACATCCCTCATGACATTCCTAAAAAGGAGGATACTTCAGGCTCAGCCAGCCCAGGCTCTCTGCAGTGACACCTACAAGAGGGGGTCTACACAGAAACCCATTTTAAGCAGCATTTGTCATTTACAAGCAGAGCCAGGCAGTTCTGATGCTGTCATTACTGGAGGTTCAGATGCTGCATCCCTGATCACAACTGAGGTTCTTCAGGTGCATACACAGCTTAGGATGTGACTGTACCTAAGAGGATACTCATTATGGGATGCACCTGGGAGAGCCATCAAGAAATAAAATGACCTGTACTATTGCAGTCCTGTAGCGATGTGATGTATGCTCTTTGGGAACAACTAAATTAAAAGTATGCATTAATAGGGTCACTGTTTGAGTTTTATGCCAATGTATTTCCTCTGGGCTATTTATAAATCTTACATGAAGAATTATCAGTCAGATTCCCAGCTGGCACACATTGATGGGGCTTCATTAGCTACCGTGAAGCCTATCATGGCACCAGCCAATCAGTTGACTATTTATTAATGAAGTTGTAAAACAGGCCTTTGAAGGAGGGTTTTTCTTTCCTTGTCATAATCTACCCAACTATATTTCTTCCTTCGCTTTCCCCTGGACAAAACACACTTTTCAGATTGTTGCCAAAATTCCATGATTCACTATTTTGAGATAAATCTGCCTTTCTGGAATTTATAGGCAGGAGCATTATGCTGAGTCTGATTAATCTAAGATTTGAAGGGCTTCAGCCCAGCCATAAGTTTCAGTACAGAGCTGTGATTACAGGTTAAGCATAGCAATTCCAGATTGCTGAACATTGCTATATTGATCTCTTTAGACCATTAAATATGGAAGTTCAAATTCATGCATAAAGGCAACGCATTTGAAATCCTGTAATTTAGGTGGATTATGACTCCAATCACGTCACAGACCACTCATCTAAGCAATGGCTTAGAGGAACACCTACGTTGTACTACCTGCACTTTTTCTCCAGGTGACATTCAAGTAGATTTCTTGGGGAAGGAAGGGTAACAAAGCACACATCACAACCATGAGCCCAAAGATTTTCCTGGTTGCTTGTGTGATGAACAGGATGATCGCACTATCAAAACAGCAAGGATTGCTCCTTCAATAATCTTCCTTTTTTTGTGCTCTTTCAAGTCGAGACTCTCCCTCCCACTCTAGAACCTAAATACAAATAACAGAGAAGATAGGGATTACAACCCGCTGCTGCTCTGTTAGGGGGCCCAATCGTAATGAAGTGCTAGGGGTGAGATCTACAGGTCTCCTCAGTCTAAAGCAGACTGACTTCAAGATGTTCTCATCTGCTTTGGACCTTGGCTTACACCAGCAGTACATGCCTTGTTAGGGCCCTACCCATGCTAAGGGTAAGGAATAGGTTGAGGCAAATCTGAGTCTTCTGCCTTAGGGTGGGAGTATGCTGGAGTATTTGAGAGAACAAGCTGGGGAAAGGAGGGCTAGTCCTTTGTGCTCTGCTAAAAGCTCACTCAAGATGCTGTGCAAATGAAACAATAGAGAGAATCGGATCTAAGGATTTTTTTTTTAAATCAGTGACAGTCTTGGTATTTGTTTAAAAGCATTCTCTAAGATCGGGGATGTTGTCTCTTTGTGCCTGTAATTGTATTGAAAGTGCAGTGCAGCTTTTCCTATAAGCTAGAATATTGGTATTATATGTCATCTGTTCAAAACACTTATGAGATGTGGTCCATAATTACAGCTTTCTAACATCATACAAGAACATTTCTCAGACCTACTAATTGTACTGCCCTTTATGGTCCATCTTATTGATTAAACATCTGTTAGTGTTTGGGCGAAATGAGAATTCACTTGCAATGCAATGTGCCTGGTATATTAAAATCTGTTTAAGTCAGCCCTAACTACAAGTTTGAGACACATGTATTGTATCTCCTTAATTGTATCTTAGCTTTTTTTTTGCCTCTGTTTGTTATTTGTACTGTTTGCCATGGGGCAGCACAGTGCTCCAACATTTTCTTTACAAAGAAATCAAATTATATTCTGTTAACTTCTTTGCCACACCTGACTAATTTTAAGTGGGCAAATACTTGGGGATGCTGCAAAATAATAACTTAATACAGACCTCTACCTTTTTCCTATGTCACAAGGAAAATTGCACAGCAGATTTTATCTTTCCTGGCTACTCCAGAGAAATTGATGTACAAACTGACTTAGTTAAAAAAAAAAAAAAAGGTGTAAAGACTTTTAATTACACAGTCTTAATTGTGAAATTCTTTTTCAAGGAGAAAAAAAAAAGGGGTCTTAGAACAAGATCCCTCTGCTCCTACTCTTCATAATTCAAATTAAAATAAAAAAGATGTTGGTATGCTGGTAACCTCTGGGAAATTAAAAGAGTAGCTTTAGCTACAGGATTGCAGAGAAACACTGTACAGTCCTTCTATCCTTTCATTTCCCATGCTTACTAAAAATTGTAAGCCTTTCACAAAAGAAATCCAAAAGCTGACACAAATATAGCGGAGCAGAGACTCTGTTTCACTGCTGTCCAATGCTATTCCAAATTGACTTATCCTGCTTTCTTTATCTCATTTGCTGACTGATAAAATCTTGACAGTATTAAAAAATAATCAGAGTCCTATTGCATGACTTGTTTTCCTTCTCCATGTTTTATGTATATTGATTGGAGAAATGAAAAAATGCTAATATCCATATGTTGTCACATCAAGAAAATGTGGGCCACTTCTTTTCTCAGATTATATTATTATGTTTGGATGATTTTGCAAAGATCTAGGAGCTGAGTTTGCATTCACTGTCCAGATGAAATGAGCCAACCCAACAAAAGAATGAAAATTAAATTACATCTACCCATACTTTATTCCTTTGACATTTACTTTCAGTGACTCTCCATCTCTTGCAGTCTGACAATCACAGTTTCATCACTGACATCCATCCTAGGAAGACAGATTCCCCCTGCATTTGCCTCCCATCCAGACCCTGTTGAGGTCAAAAACAATCTTCCCACTGACTCAGTGAGGTTTGTTCAGGCCCTTTGCTGCTTATAGAAGAGAATGGAAACCCTATTGCACTGTTTGGAGAGGTTTATACTCCTACTTAAATAATTCGGAGGCTAATTCTGATAAGAACAATCCCTTGAACATTAAAATGAAAATTCACTATCTCAAGGGAAAACATAAGCAAATGTAATGCTAGACCAGATCTTCAAGTTTTTGAAGTTTTTCGCCTTTCAAGCTTTTGAAAATCCATGCTTGGGAAAACTGTGGCACCTGGGGAGACCTATACCAAGACTTACCACCAATAAGCAAAATGAACAAACCAAGTAAACACACTGAGGAAAATAACAGCAACAACAATAAGCTAATCGGAGATTCTCACCACCATCTCAAGTAAAAAATAATAACAAAAATAAGTAAGCAGGCACCTAAAACTGTCTGAAAAATGAAGTATTTTTAGACAAGGTATTGCTCAAGAAATCTTCCTTTTTTCAAGTAATAAATGAAGAGAATGCCATCATAAACACCTTTGTCTCATAAAGAGTAGGTAGCACATTAGCAGCAACATGGGAAGTCTCATCTCTCTTCTGCTGCAGAGGCTTGATCCTGTGTGCACTGATGTACGTTCACATTAAGTATCAGCAATTTCGACACTGCAGATCAGAGCTGCATCTGCAGCTGATTTTTTTATATTTAAAAGAGCAATCAGCTAAATTCTTTGAAATATCCATCTCAAAATGCCTAAAACTTGCTCTATGAAGACAACCTCCTGGAGGATGAGAATGATATTCTGGCTCAGCTGAACCAACCACCATGCTGGCCACCATCAAAAGGATTTCATTTTGATTGTTTGGAGTACCAACTTGATGTTTCTGAGTGATTTTTCTTGAGATTGAAGTTTCCAAAGGCTCACATTCCTGTTGTAGTTAAAGAACATACCCCTTTGAGGAGGGAAAAAAAAAAAGGCCTATTTTTTATCTACTGATCTGTCTTATATTGCATGTAGAAATCGCATGTAGCAAGATAAGACTGTTTGAGTGCATGGAGATGCTTCTAGGTACAGGCAGCAACTCCATGCCTAGGCACCATTCAAAGTAAGCTCCCTGTAGCTTCTCATATGATTTTTTTTAAAGTCCTGATCATGAGGTATCATAGTGTTTTACGAGGTAATGTTTCCAGACACTGGCTGGAAGTGTACTGCCTTCTTAGAAGTTTAAACAAGCATGTCTAAAAAGTTCACAGCAAAGGCTTAAAAAAATACACACACATCGACTCATATATACTAAGCTGGACATGGGAATATTTCACTGTTTTGAATCAATAAGACATTTTATTAGAAAATAAACAATTGCCCTAAAACCTGAAATAATTTTCTGCTTTGTAAATTTATGTCCTTACTTATAGGCAGTGCCAGAACTAAGATGACCCCAAAGGAATTTTGAAACTGAGTTAGCTGTGACACCAAAAATCTTGAACAGCTAAAAAGGATTTGTAAGAGTTTCAAGTATTTTGCCAGGTGCTCTAACCTGCAGATACGCTCAGAAACATTTATACCTCAGTTTTCCCTGCTGAAGTGTTTGTCAAGTTCTCCCTTCCCACCCATCACTGATACACAAAGTGCTCAAGCAGGTAGCTTGTCACGTAAACAAAACCCCACCAGAAAATTAACAAATGCTTTTATAAATGGATGGCTTTGGCTTTAAACAAAGATGTCTCCCATTCCAGAAGGCATGTAAAAATGTGCTTCAGTAAGCAGCTCAGGAGCATTCTCACTCTTGGTCTAGGCAGCAAAAAGAAAAAAAAAATCCTCAAAACTCTTGCATCAGCTGATGGAAAGCCTCCTAGGTCAGGCCTCAGGGAAGACTATCCTCATCTAGTTCAGGAAACATTGTAGTGAGCCAGTCTATGTAAGGAAAGAAAGAAGACAGAAACTGAGGGGTGCATTGGGCATATATATATACATAGGTCATGAGGGTTGCTCTGGAGTGGGATCCAGAAGAAAGAGCAAAAAGCAGCTGTCAAGTGTTACACCTTGCAGCCTCAGCTTGAGAAAAAAAAAAAAAAAAGGGATTTTTTTTCTTTCTATAAAGGAGCTGCCCTCCACACACCTAGCTGATATACAGCCTGCATTGCTGCCAGTTGGTCTGGCTATACTGTGGCTTGATATTCCCACACTGACTTCAAGAAGATGACAGCTTGGGGTATTTGCTGGTGGCTTTTTTGGCAGCATTCACAATCCTGCGGGTGTCTTGACTGCCTTGAGAAAAGGCTGGGCACCCCTTGGGTTTCTTTTTCCTCCCTTGTAATAGTGCAGAATTCCGCCAGGGCTCTTCCCATAAATACATGTTTGCAGGTGAACAGCAGGATGGCAAGGATTGATGGGAAGTTACTGATATTCTACCTCGTGCCTATAACACCATGTCTAAAATCAGAGCTGCTGACCATTTCAGACTATGTTTACCTGGTTTTCCCAGTCCAGATTTTAGGTATTTGTATTTGACACAACCTCTTAATCGAACAATTTGTCTCAGCTATTTGGATAAAGAGAGGCATTTTGAAAACTGTCTTTTAGGGAAAACTCAGACAGCATTAACCAGGAGTTAATAAACTGCAAGCTGTGGGGTGTTCCAGTTAGTTACAGTCTATGATTCTTGACCAGTTTCAGCTGGGCAAAGCCAGCTATCTTCTGCTCCTCTGGGACCAGGAACGGGTGAATCCCTTTTCTTGTGGTGAAAGATCTGACATGCCAGAAAGAGCTTAAAATTTTGCTTGCAAAGTTTTCATGCCTGTTTGTTTCATGGCCATAGAGGTAAATTTATTTGCTTGCAAAGTTTTCATGCCTGTTTCATGGCCATAGAGGTAAATTTGATGGAGTGGGGACAACAGCTCTAGACTGGAGTAGCAAAAATGCATTTCATAATCCTTTTGTTTGAGTTTTTTTTCTTTGTTCTTGTTTTGGGCAGTTTGTACTACAGATGTGATGCAGAATACTTAGGCTACAGGCACAACAAATACGCAGAAAATGATTTCATTACCCAAAAGAGAGCTTACAGAACAGAATTATCACAGTACAGGGTACCTAGCATCTGCCACAACAGGTAAATCCTATAGAAGCTGTCCTTAAGATGCTTTCTGCTACTTCTGAAACAAACTTCTTTATGATGTGTGGTGGGCAGCTTCGCTGCTGCATCAATATGGGGTGCAGAGCAAAATCAGGAATTTCTGTTGTTAGGCTGAAGTTCTCTGGCCCGGGGGTGTCCCGACATTGCAGCCTCAGCAAGCAGCTGAGTCCAATTGCTATTTCCAACACACAGACCAAAAATCTAACTGGGAAGGTGACAGCCACTGCATTAGTCAGTTGCACCACTGGTGGGGTTAAGATGAAAAAATTAGAGAAGACTCGAGTCTGACACTAAATAACACCAGCTGGATCATGGACGTTTTTATCCATTCTGGCTCATTAGACTTAAGACAACAAGGTCAGCTATGTTAAATTTAATCACAGTGCTTCCTAGAGAGTATGGTAAATGTGCTGGCCAATTTTTCATACCATATTCCGGATAATATATCACCACAGCTTGAGAAGTAGCTGGTTTCTGTATTAAGTACCCACTCTATTTATGGTCAGTTAAGATAAATCTTTATTGTTTTTCAACCATTATGAGTTAAATTCAAAGGCATTTACCTCTTTCCTCCCTTCCTGAAAACAGAGGGGTTGTAGTTCATGTATGTAAGCACTCAGTTTGGCATCATCTCTTAATGGAAAAATAAACTATCTATTCTAAATTGAATCAAGCAAAATAAAGATTTTTCATTGCTATAGATACAAAGTTCATGTCCTGAATGGAAAAGGGTAATTAAGTTTAAACTCTTTGGGGAAAAGATTGTCTTGTAAGGTCCCTACCACACTGGGTGTCTCTTCTATACCTATGAATTCTATGTACCACAGTAGCATAAATAATCAAGAGTAATAATACTATGAAAGTTATGTAACATTGAGTCTTCTTGGGTGCTTCTGCTTGGAAGGAGAGGAGGAAAAAAGAAAAAAGATTTAAGTGTATGTGTTTCAATGTGCTTCCTCAAAAGAGCCTCCAGATTGTTCCAACCCTGGGGCAACAGAGATACATAAATATCCTGATTTTAAAAAGGCTCCTTCCAGATCCTCATGTGGTTTCCTTAACCCAAAAACATCCTTCCATCATCATCATCTTCCACTTGCTCCTATTGGAGGCTACCCAATAGAGACTAAGTCTTGGAAGATGTAAGTTGTCCTTGAAATATAAGGAATGGAATTCAGCTCCCCTATGGATTCCTCCTCAAGGTCCCAGGGACTTCGACTCTGACGCTCTAGCAAACTAATTACTATCCTTGATGCAGGCCTTATGTAGGCCACCTTGCTCTTAGGCATGGCCCCAGGTCTCCTCTTAATCAATTTGTCTTAAGACAACAAGACAAATGCCATCCGTTCCACAAGCTCTCAGCCAGGGTGATTCCCTTCCATCAGAAACTGATCCAGCATTTTTGCTGAGATTGGCTAAATAATCCTGGAGAACAGGTATATTGACCATAATATACGGCCTCTGTTATGGCCTTGAGTCTAACTCTTTTAGTCGTGCCATCCTGTTATACATGTTACTGAAAAAAAAACCCTAGACCAACAAGAGTCCAAATAAGAGTCCAAAAATAAGATAAATAAATCAGAACTTGCCTATAAAGGAGTACCCTGTAACCTTCTGATAGAGAGCAGGAAAAAAGACTGGCAAACTGGTCTGTTGGCTGGCAATGAACCGTCAAGTACCATGGTACGGAGACACAAATACCCAATTTTGCATATATTTAATGCAACTAAGATAATCCCCAAAAGATGACATAAACACATTTGAGCCAATGTAGTACCATATGAAGCTACAATGATTTGTGTTAAGTATACTCAGCTAGTTTGTCTTGCAGAACCATCATCTGGAAAACTCCTGCATTATTTTTATCGACATTTTTGATGCTAGAACTAATAAAAAAACCAACACTGTCTTTGAGTGTAGAATTTGCACTCTCCGTTCAGGCCAGTAATTGCTATGTTTGCTACTTGAAATTCTTTCGCCTTAAGTATTTTTTCCTGTTTTATTTTTTTTCCTTGCCAGATCAGTAGTTTATCAACTCTAGGGGTTTACTTGCAGACCTCATTTGAGCCTCCAGTTGGCACAAGTATCCTTATAATTTGGGTAATGATGTACATAAGTGCATGACATGGATTATTTGAAAGGATCCCGATAATGAGCTGTTAAAACTAGGAAACAGACTTGCCCAATAGAGCAACAGACTGAGATTCACAGGAGACAGATACCAGTTATGACTCTGACACTGTCTGCATGACCTCAGAGAAGTCACTTAACTTCATTATGCCTTTGTCCTCATGTCAGGAAAATAGAAGATACCTGATTTTGGAAAGCGCCTCAATGATTGCAGATGAAGTGTGTTAGGACACTGCTGGAAATGTATTCAGTTATTAGTATTAACACAATAAATCTGCCACTGTCTTAGGGAGAATTCTTACCAAGGGGAATGATACATTATAAATCAAAATACAGAGTTAAAACTAAGTGTATTTATCACCTGCTTTAGGCACATGCTGTTCTTCTAAAGGTCCATGCTATTAATCACTCATCATAACAAAGGTGTTTCCATGGTTATTCCATGTAACAGACAGCTTGATCTAGGGATGACATGACACACAACACCTCTCCACCCTCCCAACTCCTGATCCTATAAATCTTACATAAGATATTCAAAAGCAATGAAAGATGAACATGCACTAAAACAATCCACGGATTACACTAAAATTATTGACTTCATCTCGGTTCTCTTTGGGAGATGTAAGACCGAAGCTTAGTGTTATTTCAGTGAAGCAACCAGAAATGGGGCCACATGCATCATGAACTTGAGGAAGAGGAAGAAAATGGCTATTGAATATGCCTGCATAATACATATAACTATGAGAGATCTTTAGTGTAGCTGTAACTAAAAGGTAGGCTCCCTCAATGCAATGATGCAGGTCTAGGCTGGATTGCAAGAAGTGCCTCTAAATAACTTACTCTCCTGAGCAGTGGAGGAAACACTCTTTGAGGGGGACCTCTGCAATAACTGAAATGCCTGATGACACCTCAGAAACGCCCTCTGCCTATGCCTCAGAAGGCTACAAATATAAAGGTACATGATGCTTAAGCACCAAATTGCACACATGCCATGGGGAGACTGCCTTACCTTCACAGAGGCCTCAGTGGTCCAGTAAGAGTACTGCCACATCCTCCTCTAACTGTGAAAGCAGAAGAGAGGGGACAGAGAGAGGAATAAAAATTACCTGGAGTACCCTCTTGAGTACATGATCTTCATGTTAAATGGCACATACAGTTATAAAAGTCTTTTCCTGGCTCTCAGCATTGGGGGTGAAGTTCAAACTGAGAAATAAAAAAAGAAACAACTAGTGTAAAAAAACATTTCAAGTGCAATTGTCAGGTATGTAGCATCAATATGTGGTCTGGTCCACATAAATGAACACTTGCTAAGAACTGAAAAGTCAAGCGCAGTTATCAACAGTAGTGTCGGAGATACTACAATTATGTCCTTATAATTAATTGTACATCTTAGCATAATGCTCTGGCACTATAAGTAGGAGTTAAGTAATTTCTTATGAGTTAAACTTTTTCAGTTGCAGTAGGGTAGATGTCCATGCACTGCTCTGCAATTAGCTGAATCACATACACCAGGACAAATGCTAACAATGTGATTGAGTAGTACTTGTCATTCATTTTAGCTCTCCATTTTCCCACTGGTATATAAAGAAAAATAGACTGCTTTAAGGGCAGCCGATTACTCCTTGTTGTTTTTACCACCTTTTCCTATGGAGGTTCCCACAGTCTGTAGAAAATTGAGGAGAAAACTTGACAGCAGGTAATAAGGCCTTCGGAAGACATGCTCCTTGATTCCCATCAGCCTTAGACTGCAAACTGCTCTCTATTTTCAGTACAGAAAGCAATGAGAAATAGCATATCCAATTAAAAGAACAGGGGACTATTTAGGCAAGCGGAGCCAGGGACCCTTTTGATGCAAATCTCTCTTGTATTACCACAGCCAAGGCAGCTCTACTGATTTACACCGACAGATGAATATTGGACACGAATTAGGATTTTGCCCAGACCATCTGTTACAAGGTCTCTCCTCTTTAACTTCCCTGGGGTTCTTTAATGACTACTAAGTCATTTTTTTTCCCTCAGTTTTTATGCCTCCTTCAAAAGACAACACATCAAGGGGTTTGTAGAATATGGATACTCCTAACCTCATGCTGGGGTGTTGATTCAGTAAAGATTTGGCAGAATATTGATTTATTTTAGTGAATAACCAACGACCTTCCTTAAGCACACTAACTTTTCCTAGGACTTCTACTGTCCAAATACTTATCTATTTGTTAAAAAAAAATCTGATCAATTTCTGAGATCTGCAGATGAAGATGTGCCAAGTTTAATTCATGAGCAAGGAACCTGCATAAACAACTCGACTCCAAACACTAAGAAATGGATTGAAACCTTCTGTTAAGACCCACTGGGAGTTGTTGAATAAATAACATTTTTTTTTTCTTTACTAGTGAAGACATTGTTCATAATGAACACAGTGAGGACATTTACCATTCACTACCTTTTCCCTGTCAAGTTCTAGGACAGATTTGAACAGACGCACAAAGTAAGTGTGAAATAGACTTCCTATCATATAGCAACAGCCAGCACGGTTGCAGGATCCTATGTTTTCCACACAGCACAGTCCTAATATGCTGTTTTAAACTTTTAGAAAAAAAATAATGAAAAGCACACATTATCAGTCTTTCCATCCAGAATACACACACTGATTTGCTAATTTGAGAAATCAGTCTAAACTGCTCAAGAGTTACTTAATGGCTATTTGAGTATCTCCCAGTCCCCACTGTGTGCTGTGCTCATACATTAAGTGCATTGCGCTCATAAGGGCACGAGGGTTTCTGTTACGCTGCAAATGCTTGTGATTCAGACAAGTCACAAGACAGCAGCAAGTGGAAAGCAGACATTGCGCATGCTGTATCAAACACTCTAATTTGATCAATAATCAAAATCATTATAATATGTTGTCTCACTCACGACCCTTGTGAAATGGGTGGAAGATGCCAGTTCACTTCTGGGCAGGCATGTGTCCGGATTCACTAGCATCCTTATGGTGCATCTGGCTGTCAACTTCACCTTCCTGAAAAGCATCTGCTCACCTGCTGACACGACACCCATTCTCAATAATTTGTAGCTGAAACATAGAAGATGTCTAGCTCTCTTGTAGATTCTTGCTGTCTTTGAGTTAAAAGCCAAACATACAGAGTTCAAAATAGCCTGACAAGTCTCTTTCTCCCTCTTTTTTTTTTAATAAGGGAGCAAAGGAGACATTGGGCCCTGTAAGAAAACCATTTCTCTAAGCACAGGAAAAGCCTGTGCCTAAAACTCCAGGACAAGGCACTTTGCAAATGCTTCCTTCAGGACATCAGGACAAATTGCTGTATTCAGGAACTGTCGTGGCTAATCCAGATGCCATGTCACCCCGATGTAAAATAAGAGTAGGCATCAACTGGCAAACTCATCAGCAGACTCGGCAAGGAGGTGTGTGACTGAACGAACACAACGATGGTTCATTTTCTCACATACTGAGGGAGCTTGGGGCATATCAGCAAGGTGGTAAGTCACCACAACTCCTGTCAATGCTATCTCTACTTTTAGAATTAGAACTACTTTCCAGGACTGCCACTCCAGGGCTTTATGGTCACACTGAGCCCACAAGGGGAAGAACCAAGTCCTTTGTTCCTTATGACTGATTCCTCATTAAGTTTGACGGGACAGAGCTTTGTTGGTGCTTAAGAAAAATAAAAAAATTAAAAATTAAAAAAGCAAGAACCACCGAAACATAGTGCTGAGCCGTGTGAAACAGGGGAGGTTGCCTGGGATGAGGAGGAGGGAGATAACTTTAAAAGTAAAAGCAAAAAAAAGCAATGCCATTTTGTGGGATCCTCACTGGCTTCCATTTTTCTCCCTAGTGTCTTTTTTTTGCACTTTGTAAGGAGAAAGAAAGCGAGATATAAAAAGGCCTCTTCTTTCCCTGAATGCAGAGAGCACTTTGGTGGCAGGCCATTAGGATGTTGTAGGGGTGGTGTGAGCACCCCTCTGTTAATTTAAAAACCCTGTTGGTGATCCCGAGACAAACTTAAGGGCACTCAAAATAAAGTGTGTGCGTGTATATTTGCACAGTAGAAAAAAAAGAGGTTTTTGTTCTTTGATGGACCCTTTCACAACCTAAGTACTGTGGCTGTTCCTTATAGCGCCTTTAATTTCCTTGCTTTCTGTTTTCTTAAGAGAATTTTTCTTTTTATAGAATATTATCTTTTGGTTCTAATTTTCAAAGGATCTCTCTGCAAGGAGCTTTTCTCTACTGACATGCTTGTGGAGGGGCCTTTGGCTTTCATTTAACATTCCATCTGGGCTTCTGGGGCATCAGTTTAAGTGCAGAATCCCCCCAGGAATAACAAATAATCCATTTTGTTCCCTTTAATATTTTCTGTAGGCTTCCTTACTTTCAACCGGGCAGACACATTTAGCAAGCACCACTGGCTACCTCTGTGAGCGCCTCCCCTGCTCTCCCACTTGCAAACACAGAAAGTACAAAAAACAGACTTCGCTTCAGAGGTGGCAGCAGTGGGGGAGAGCAACCCGAGGAACAGTCAAGCCTGTTATTGCCAAAATGCAGGAAACCAAGCCAGAGTTCAAGGAAAATAAACAGGCTGTTGGAAAAGAAGGTGAAAAGGGAAGGAAAGTTCTGCTGCCTCAGGGAAAACATCTTGCCATTTGCTTCAACGTCCCAGCCTCTCTTCAGGGAACGTACCTACGACAGGTAGGTGCATTACATACTGAGGAGAACATCAAAAATATTCTTGAAGTTAAGCAAACACTTAATTCATGGCTTTTTTTTTTTTTTGATTTTGGACCTCTTCCACGACCTACTAAGGTACAGCTTTCATTCTTTTTTTTTTTAACTATTCAGACTTTTTTTTTTCAATAGCCAGCTTAGGAGACTGTACTGATTTTGACATTTTGGCATTTAATCCCTCTGGAGTTTCACTTAGTCCATTTTCCTCTGGTATATTCACCTTGTGCCTGATCATGCTTCTCCTCCTCCTCCTCCAACCACACAAATATACCCCATATATCTAACCTGCTAATGGAATTCCCTCGTGTGACTTTGAGTTCCCCTCCTTGTATAGCAAGCGCAATTGCTGAATGGCTAGTCAGTGTAAAACAAGAAAACAGGATAAAACAAGTGTAAGTACAAGCACCATTTTTTTCTTTACCACTCTCACCCTGTATAACCATTTACACCAGTACATCAATAAATGCATGCATTTGACAGCTCTTTGCATTCACTTTGAATCACTTTGCAAAGGTGCAAGCAACAAAGTAAGGCTGGGAAAAAAATAATCATAAAGTCTTGGTCTACTTCTGTTCCATATCGCATATTACTCTCCTTCAGTGGAAGGGCTCCAATTTATAGCTGAGAGAGCAAGACGTGAGCAGGAAAAGCAGCAGGTCTGACTGGCAGATGGTTATACCCCTCTATAGCTCGCAGGGCAGCCAGTGCTCTGATCTGCTGAAGAAGCAGAAGTTTGTTCACAGAGGAAGGAAAAAGGCCCATGTTACCTGGAGCTGAAGTATGAATCCGAGATAAGCAGATTAGTGTGCAGTGCATGTCTGACATGCCTCAAAAGCAATTCTTTTTGTTTGCGGAGGGTATGTAAGTATCTTTTGCGCATATTCACTTGAATTTTGCTACTTCAGTGTTTTGGGGCTCATGATACAAGTTGATTACAAGTGATGTAACTCTGGTAGGAATGAGAGGGCATTCTCCTTGATGTGGCATGGAATGGGATAAGGGTGAGGCCTCCTGGTTTCCCCAAGTATGTCTTTTTCTAGCTAGAAATTCCGAATGAAAGGAACTGGAGGTCTTAAGCTATTTGTCAATGGTTTCTGGACAATCAGCAATGGCTGCTAGACAGCTGGAAACCCTGTACTCAGCCTAAAATGTATCAGAGTTATGCCTGTACCTTGTGAGCCATGAGTGGACCTGGAGGTTGACCACTGGTGTGGGAATGGCTCTATATTTCTCTCCAGGAAACTCCAAAAAAAAAAAAAAGCCAGACTCTGGCTGTGGCAATTGAAGGGTCACCATAATTGCAAAGCCCTGCTGAAGCTGCCCAGCAGGGCTTTGCAAGTATTGTGCTACACATCATCTTTCATATTGTGCTATACTCAGGCATGTGATTTGAGATCAGTTGACTTACAGTTTATCCTGGCTCTACCAAAAATCAGATGCAGGCTCAGATTCCATAACACCCATATGTGGGTGCTTAACCTGTGAGGAATGATAAAACTCTTACCTCTATCCAGGAATAGGCCTGCAAAAAATAAAATCACTACATAGGGAAGGCTACTCAAAGGGGACTAACACCAAAATGTGCAAGTCAGATGTTTTATAGTGTCAGAGCTCCTGTAATAGCATGCTGTCAGTGGACACAGCTTCAGGATGAACTGGAATTTCTCTGTTTTCCTCAAACTTTAGCCCGTGTCATCAACAAAGGTGAAACCTTTATTGAGTATATATTGGTATAGTCTGAAAAGCCTACCTTGCAGAGCAGCCTGCAACCAAAGAAGAAGGAGGAATTCTCTAACTCCCTTTCACTTCATGTAGCCTGAATGCCTTCAAGGAATCATTCAAGATCAGTGGCATTTAGCAGAAAAGTGTTGTAAACAAACACTTAAATTAAGATTAGGCACTTTTAAACAATACATCATTAATCACGAAACTCCCTCCCTCCCCATACAAAGCCATTTGAAGTGTAGCTAGTTTCTTGAAAAGGCTGTGCAAAACTATTTCAGTTTGAAACACCCAACTGAGGACAACTGCCAAAGGACTCAAAGCAGGAAACTGGGTTTCCTCCTGTACACAAAGACACAGGACCTTCTGATGCTCTTCTCTGGGCCTCTAAAGAGCCAAATACATAAATATATTAAGTCTGAAGAATTGGAATAAAGACAGTAATTTTACTGAGTGTAAGACATCTGATGTGTTAGTTTTCTTGTGGGTCTTTTAGGGTTGTTTTTATTTCCCTGTTTTCAACAGCGACACAGGTAAGTCTTGCATTCCAAGCTGGGAACCCATGAAGTTGTCTCTCTGCTCTTTCATTTCATTTTTTGCCCTTCTGTGAGGTAAAGCCATTGGGCTTTTCCCTTGGAAACCACACCTCTAGTAGATATCTTGGCAACAGGCAGTGTCTTGGTCTCGTCTTTATTAGGCTTTAATCAGAATGATTTTTGAAAACATATAGCACTAAGCATATAGCATAACAACATTATGGATTAAGCTCCATAAATGCTATAAAGAAGCCATTTTTCATCAAGCTATTTCCAACCAAATTGCATACATTTAGGACATTTAATCATGCAAACTGAATATAAATCACTTAGAGGCTCTATAAATCATCTTGGTCACTGACAAAAAAAAAAAAAAAAAAAAAACTTAAAAATGAACAGAAACTCTCCGAGCACTTCTTTTATTTCCATTGCTCAGCACAACCTAATTTAACTGGGCTGAAAACTAGGTAAGGAAGCAGATGTTCAACTTTGAGTTATAAATTCCTAGAAGCAGTTAGGAATTTCTAGGCTAAGTTTTCCTTATGCCTGCACCCCAATGAAAAAAAATAGTGATCTGCCAAAGCTGGAATTGACTGATGGGAAAGGTTGTTTTCAACAAGTCTCTCAGCTTAAAAAAATCTTGAAGAACCTTTGGATGGCCAAGAACTGCTGTTCTGACATTTTTAAAGTGAAAAGTTTTATTTCCTAATTGAAAGAAACAAACAAAAGACCCACATTCATTTTGTACTAAGAAAAGGCAAATACTTAGAAAGGTCAAAATCAAAATATACTCTTTGAACATTATTAAAGTAAAATATTTAGTTTGGCCCCATCTTGCTTTTATTTTGGGGATTTTCATCCAAGTTTTAAGAGGACCTTTCATCCCTGGTGTGAGATAGGAAAAATACTGGAATTCTTGAGCGCAGTGACAGGGGAGGGAGACTTACTCCTGCCGAGGTTCAGGAGCTATTTTTCCTGCTCAAATTCTACCAGAAGGGCACGCAAGGCCATCTTCACTTTAAGAGAGCTGAAAAGCAGAAATGAACATACTCCTCCTATGCTTTAAATCTCAAGAGCCTAACAACTGCCCCAGACGCTTACAAGTCAAGGTCTAACACACAGAAAGACATATCCTCAGCTTGGGTAAACTGGAGCAGCTGATGGGCAGCAGAGAGGAACTGATTTACCTAGGGCAGCTGTTAGGCTTTATCCTAGATCTACTGTGTACTGGTGTAGGCATCTGCTAAGATAACAAATCAGGCCCTGTGTCTAAATGCAAAGGTAAGCTATACTGGCTACGGGGCTCCCTGCACTGGCTGCTGTTCTGTTACGCTGCTTTTTCTCCATTAAGGTACCTTCTGAGTCCATTTTGAGGAGAAACTAACAAGTTAGCCATTGATTTACCATGGGGCCCATTAGCACCAGGCATTTAAAACTGCAGACCATTTACTTTAGCTGTGTTATGGCCCTGCTGGTATCAATCACCATAACATCACAGCCATCAGCAGAGCTGCACAAATTTATATGAGCCAAGGATCTGCCTTCTTACCTTTACTGAGGTATTTGCAGTAATTCATATTCTTAAGGCCTGATTTGGAGCCTGGTTGTTTGCAGCTGGACCCCTTGTAGAGCCCCAGTGAAATAAAATTAGGTGAAGCAATTTCTAAGGCAATTTAGGGCCATTAAACATGGCCTGAAAAGTGAGTAACATTGTTGCATGATTTACTGACCTGACTGAGCACTGTTTGGTTGAAAATGGCTTAATCAAAAACGCTTTTACTTGCATCAAGGAGAGGGCTTAATCCATGCTTTCAAAAATATCAATTTTAGCCAAATGCAGAGAATCAAATATAGAGACTCTAATCATCTCCAAAGTTTTGACTGGAGGTATTGCTGTACGGAAGAAACACGAGTCCTTCCCTCCCCTGAAATTAGGGGCTCTCTATCCATGAGCAGCTCTGCCATGTCCGAGCATTCCTAAGGGAAACACACACTTACTGCAGTCAAATTTCAATCCTACTGGAGGCACTTTGCAGAGCAGAAAGGGACACGTAGCCATAGGTTTGTTGAATCACTGCAGCGTATCCTAAACTTTCCCTCGTCTCTGCTCCAATGATGTCCTCCTCAGCCTTTCCAAAATGAGGAGGAAAATCTCTTTGGAACATACCTATGTGCACAGCTCCCTATCAAAGGGGAAGGATATGCCCTAAGTTTCAGAGATGTTACTTGCCACACTTCCTGATCCAAATGCTGCTTTCCAACAGTGTTCCTCTGTCACTTTTTTTTTCTTTTTAAATATGTAGGAGAGGGGTGTGCAGAAGAGCACTTGGAGAGCTGATTCACATTGCTCGGGTTGTGCACCAAATTAAAAATCACCTCATTCAATACTGCTCTGGCCTAGATTTGTCCGCTCCCCCTGCCAGATGCAACTTAGGGGCACCTGCTCACCTTCTGATTCACAAGTGAGCTGGCAACACCTGTTCTGATTTAATTTGATGAAAGTAAATCACTGCACGTCCTCTAGCAGCAAGGATCCATTATCAGTAACTATGTTATCTGCAGTGTACTAAACATGTGCTCTGAACACACTTACAGGAAGATAAGCAAAATAATAGGAAGCATCTCACTAAGCAGTTGCCAATCTAAGTTCTTCCCTCTCCAGAAGCACCTAGCAGTGCAGGACGGAAGGAGGAAAAGTGGAAGGAGGAAAAGCTTTTGCAACCTGTAGGTGAATGCAGATAATAAATCTGTGCTGATGGATGAGGAAATTTGTAGGTCTATTCAGAAGGACATCAGCAGGAGCTGAAGGACATGTTTGAGGTTGAAAGCAAAAAAGAGATACATATATTGGCTGCAATGGTTGGAGAGAGATCTGGTTTAGTATGTGGAGTTGGGCCATTGTGTTTCTCCAGCAGGTGCCTGCCATAGGAGCAGTGATGGGAGAGGGCTACATGGGGTTTCACTGTTGTGGGTCACACAGTTGTGCCATCTACCCCTTTGGAAATGGTAGTTTACAGGACCATGGTGATCCCAAGGCTGCTAATGGGCCCCTTTGAGGATTTTGATAAAAATAATCATGAAGAAAATAGAAATCTCTTTTGGCAAAGGAGGAAAAAAGATCCAAAGTGCTTCGAAAGGAGATACAGATCACACAGGCCCAGCTTTGGAACAGATCTCACCTTCACACCTTCTGAAGTCTGCAACGACACAGAGCTAAGATGTCTCGCCTAGACAAGCCCACTTCCCAACTGGTATCTACATGGTGTGTGGCTGCTTTTACCTCTTCTGCATCTCTTCCAAACCCAAGAACTCTGGAACCCTTACAGACAGTACAGGGGCAAGGACCTGGTGGTTCCCACTTTACAACCATCTGTTAGCAAACTCACACTCAACCTCCACCTCCGAACAAGGCAACAGACATGAAAAATACTGAGTGGGGAGGTTCTCTCAGAGACCTGTACCTCCCAGAGGACCTCAGCACAGCACCAGCAGTCATGCTGTGCTGCAGATCCTGGACACAACCCCGATACCTTCATTTCATACCTGTTTCTTCAGCAGTCCCAAAGCCGTTTACCTGCATCTTACAAGGGCGCAGTAGGAGACAGAACAGTTTCACTTTGCTGTTCACCACTTCTTTCTTGACTGAGCTCCACCTTCCTTTTGCTTTTTTCCCTTTTTTTTTTTTAAAGAAAAGAGAAAAAAAAAGAAGAAAAAAGAAACAGATGATTTTTGCAAAGCTCTACAGTGAAATTGCAACCACCAGAAACAGCTCTTAGAAGGGGAGAACTGCCTCACAGCCACATAAGTTTTTTGCACAGGCATACTGCACAATGCAACAAGCAGCCAAATCCAAAGCTATTCGGCAATGACTTACACACCTGCTGAAGTGGGAACAACAGCCTTAGGACACAGTTCAAACCCACGGGAAAAAGCAGAATCATCCCTTCCCTCTTACAATACGTCCACCTGCAACTCAGCTAAGGTTAGCAATGGGGCTATACCTCTTATAACACCCTATGTGATACAGCAGAACTCAAAAATGGCAATGTAGGGCTATCCAGCTGGTGCTGGATTAAGCTTACTTTCTGTGCAAGTGAAGAAGTTTTTTTTTAAATGTTCCTTTCCTAGCTACTAGACTAAGGCCCACGAAAGTCAAGCCTGAACTCATTCTGAGGCACCATGAGAGTGAAGCTTGAACACTTCTCCCTTGTGTCTCTTGATAAGCAAGAAGTGTTCCTTAAACTACACCTTCCCCTGCACAATACCAGACTGACATTTGGGAACTTGGATATGGAAAGTGAAACTTCATGTGTAAAAGAATGAGGACTCAGATTTAGTAATGATCTGATGGTGCAGAATTAAAAAGAGAGGGGAATAAAGGCTGCCATTAAGGTGATGAATCTGGGGAACATGGAAAGTGGAACTTGCCATGGGTTGGACGAGGACTATGCATTTTTTCCACAATGAATTTAAGTGAGTGGCAATGATACCTGAGAAGGCAGACACTAGGGAGGCAGGCAGAAGTGGGAAGGTAATCTGAAATATATTAACAGGGATCTGATATGCACTGATGCAGGGATAACATGAGGTGGATATGCGAGGGCCGTTGAGACACCAAGGGCAAGCGAAGAGATAAGGAGAAGCAGTGAGGGAAAGGCTCAAGGAGGACCGAGATTTAAGAAGGAGAAGGAATCTACTAGTATCAAAAGGGGTAAAGGAGTTTAAGAACGATACAACCCAAACAAGGATGACCTCAGAATGAGCCGGAGCTATTGACTGAACTACAGGCATCACAGAATCACAGAATGGTTGAAGTTGGAAGGGATCTCTAGAGATCATCTAGTCCAACCCCCCTGCTCCAGCAGGGACACCCAGAGCACATGGCACAGGGTCACATACAGGCAAGTTTGGAAGATCTCCAGAGACGGAGACTCCACCACCTCTCTAGGCAGCCTGTTCCAGGGCTCTGTCACCCTCACAGGAAAGTTCTTCCTCACATGGAGATGGAATTTCCTGTGTTTCAATTTGTACCCATCACCCCTTGCCCTGTCACTGGCCACCACCGAGAAGAGTTTGAGTTCCAGAATTAAGCTCCCCTTTTTGCTGAAATAAGCTGTAAGTAGTAGTCAGGGTGTTTCTCCATTCTCCTCTGAAATTGTAGTACTTTTTCTTGCACAATTCAGAGTCGACTGGCTTGTGTTTTTTTTCTTCTTCTTTATTTGGGGGAAAAAAAGTCTGTTGGCTTTGGCAGGATGACTTCAGCAGGTTCCTCTTTCTGTCTTGCATTATTTCCCTGAGACACAAAGCCAATTCACACTGCAAAGTTCATATTAATGCAAAGGAAGATGAGTCAGAGGCTGAGAATTCCTGTGTGACTGGTCTGTAATGAGACACGTACAGGAAGCAGTCAGAGATTTCTTGGGTAAGTCCTCAAAGCAGAGTGGGATAAGGGGAGTTTCTACTACCATAGAGGGAAGTCTCTCACTTAGAAGAGCCAGAAATTTTCAGAATTGGGAACAATGGGTTCTTGGAGGTGAACAATTCATAACAGACAGAATGAATTAAGGAAGAAGAGAGTAATTTCCTTTGGGAGGTATTTTCACTGAAATAGACCTATCTTCATAAAACCCACAAAGCTATGCTTTTTCCGGCAATAAATCTTCACAGCAAATCAGTCATGCCTACGACTGAGCAAGGAGTTCCACAGCAAGGAAGAATAACTGAGCAAGAAGCCCAAAGGCTTCTGGACCCCCAAAGGACTGGGAAAAATAAAATTCAGTGCTACACTCAGCCAACGCACAAGGGTTTTTGGCTAGTTCATGAAGACCCAACTCAGCTTTCAGGAATTTCTGACTGTAAGCACATCTATTTTGAGATGACCAAGAAGAAAAGAAAAAGTCTGTTGTCTGATGAAAACAGAAAGGAAAATCCAGAGAAATAGCAAGTAAAACCCACTGCTTACCATGTAAATCCCAGGTCTGAAACGTGAACGTTTACAAACACTTTACAATGTCCTGCAGAAAATCCCTAGGGTAATCCAAGGAAAGAGGGGTGCATTCATCTTTGTCCTCTTTCTCTCTCCCTCTCCACCACACACAAACAGGTTTGTGTATTCACATACATCTACTCCAAGGATCAAAATAAGCACAAATGGCAGCTAAGCTTTAATTCACCCATTCAGAAGTGTCTCCATACATAATGTTGAGATATGACAATCTTCACTGAAGTGCTGGTTTGACTGTGGGACATCCTCAATAATATCATCTACTGCAAAGGGAACAGTATCCATTAGTGTGCAACTATTGTTTTTAATCAGTAAACATCAAATAAATTGAGAAGACAGAGTGTTACTTTGCCATTCTCAAAGAGGGAAGGGGAGTGACTATTTTATAGACGTGCACATGCTCACAGATATTGCCACATGGGCAATCATTGGTACATCTGGACATTTACCTGGCCTAATTCACTGAGTCATGCTCTTTTACACTTACATTGGGCTTTTTCTCATGATTCTGTATAAGACAAGCAACATATAGAGTGCTCAAGACCATTCCAGTGATCTTAGTGACTAAAAAAAGGGATAACACATTTTCGTTCAGGTACTCACCATTTCCTCCAGTGATGTTGGGACATTGGTAAGAGACTGCTGTGACAACTACCTTCTCCATAACACTTGAGAGTTCCTGGAAACACTGCAGTCATGAGCATCTCACTAAGGTTGTGCTATTCCATATTACAAATACATAATTACATAATTATTACATATATTACATGATACAAATCATTACTACATGAGCAAAATAAAGTCCTTCAGTTTGTCAGGTGCATGGGTCTAATTCAATTTTTTACAACACAATACTCTCTGGAGTGAGCCAATTCACTTTGGCTTGCTACAGAGTACAATTACAGGCTTTAAGCAAAGGAATTCGATGAAAGATTTAACAGTACCTCTCTAAATTACACTCAGAGGTTTTGCATTTGCTCCCCTGTATGATGTAGGGGGAAAAGAAACAATTGCACAGAAGAGGGCTTAAAGAGAATATTTCAATAAGAAAATGCGACTCAAAAAAATGCTCCACATAGTTACTAAAGGCAGGCATATGAGGAGCTGATCAGTGGCAGGTTCAAAGACCTGCAAGAAATCTGGAAGAATTACAGACGTGGAATAAGAGGAGGGAATGATCTAGCTGGTTTTTGAGGGTTCCAGTTAATACTGGTATGATGCACTCCGGAGATGACAGTGCACCTTTTGGTTTCCTAATGACTATATTTGACTCTGCAGCTGACAGAAAGAAACAGATGCAGCTTCTGAGAGACTGGGCCACTGCACCTACTTTTACAATTTACAATATTAACACATCTACAGAGAAAAGTCGGCTCATTCAGCACAGTCCTACTTCTCTTGATTAATTCAGTCATTATCCAGGTTTTTCTTATCATTTTTTCTTTCTTTAAATTGCACTCGACCTTCTGTGCCTCAGCCTGACCCAGCTCTGTTTGAAGATCAAACACCTCCCAATTTTTTTTTCTTTAATACTGTGAAGCCTAACAAACACCTTCATTAAAAATCTATGACATCAGGAAGGTATAGCTTTTTATATTGTCAATTCTAACGGGGAACAAAATGTATATCAGCAAAGCAGGAGGGAAGGGAAGCAAGCAAAGCAATAAACTGCTTCTTTCTGTCTTTCATAGTTGGATGGTCCTCATGCACCTGCCTCATATATTGAGCGAGGCGTGCTCCCTCCAGCCCCCTAACATCTTACAGTCTAGAAATGATACCCACATCATCCGGACAGTCTATTTTATTCTGCAGCCATAAATTATTGTTTCACCAGATGCGACCCTTGGTTAGATATGTCTCAACCTTTACACTGCCCATCTCCAGCTTTTATCAGTGCTGTTCCAAAGGGCAGGCATATTCGATTTAATAGTCTTTTTACTTTTCCTTCCACTTTTTCTGTCTTTTGTGACTTAAACAATCAATCTTCCTCTCTCTTTTCTCCCATTTTTACTTGAGAACTATTTCTATTATCCTGCCTGCCTCTTCTTTCTCTCTAACAACCTGTCAGCAAATAGCATTTTCTGTGTCGACACAGCACTCTCCCTTCTGATCGCAGACCTGAGGCTTTACTGCAACTTTGCTCTGCCTTGGAACCAGAGATGGTGGTTGTCACCTCCGAGGCAGTGACATGGAAATGGGTAAACTTCTCTGAGAAGCAGGACTGCTGCTCTCTGCCCAGTGCCTCAGGACACTGCTCTGAATCCTTGCTACCCTGTCCTCAGGAATATCCCTGCTTTTGGGTGCTTATCCTGATTTGGGGTCTGACATGGCAGTAACACCTCTCCCATTGGCACTTGTGTATACACACACACACACACAGTTTCACTTTCTACAGATCATCAGTCACAATATGGCTTATAAATACAAAATGCCAGCGACAATCAACCAAGTCTCTTCTGTGGTGTGGGATACTTGTGACCTTCTCCCTGCCTCCAGTGCTGTGGCAAGAGACAGAGGGGTAAATAAGGTACCTAATTCACCTCTTTCTTCTGTACCACTTTTCCTTTGTCTTTTTCCTGGATAAAGCTATACTATGTGGCTTATGCCATAACAGGAAAGCACAGAAGCTGAAATGTAAAAGTACAGGCAGGTTTTAATCAGAGGACAGGGGACATAAGAAAAAAAAAAAAAAAAAAAGGTGCTCTGTTTCACAGTTTGTCTTCCTATACTAGCCTTCAGGAAGTTTCAATTTCTTTCTAAACTCCAGTATTTTCTATGTGGGATCTTCTATCAAATTAATGCACTGGAAGCCTGGAAAGAGTCAACATTTGCTGCGTGTGGTGTCCTCTGACCCACTCCTATGCTATGCTTTTCAGGCAAAGTAGAAAAGGTAACGCATGTGCTAAGTAGCCATGCTTGGTGGTTAAACAGCAGGGAAAATGCTCCCCTGCTGATGAGGGTATAAGCAAAATGGAGAGGTCGTTAATTACTGAAGGGGGTAAGTAAAGCTGAGCGATCAACCAGACCATATATATATTTTGGTAAACTTTCCTGAAGTCCCACATTCTTTCCTCCTGTAGAAGCTCTGCCCTTTAGCAAGTCTACCTTAAAGACCTTGAATATCTTTAAAACTATCACTAAAGTGTCTCAGAGAATACAGTTCTAGTACATTTTCCAAAAGACAAGGCATTATTGGCAACAGATTTCATATAGAAAGATATTAAGCACCACTTTTCTGTCCTACTCCAGTCTGGCCTCTGTTGCTTCTTGGGCAATGCAAACAGCACTTGTTCCTCTGGGAATTTGTGAACTCAGAGTGTTCTGGTGCCTCATCACAGGTTTCAGGAGAAGTATCCCACACTTGCCAATTTCAAAAGCTTCTACTTGTATTTTCCAGAATGAGAAGAGGATTGTCATATTTGGTTATAACAAAGCTCTTTTTTTTTTCTGGAAAAGCATCTAAATGTGGCTACCACGTGGTAATGCCATGACTCTGCAAATGTACTCATGTAGCTAAATCTATCTGGTTTCCTAAATCATCCATGAAATGATCGCCTGAAAACTCATTGCAAAAGTTGCTAAGATCAGAGAAAGAACATTTCTTTTATCCCTATTTGGACCTCCATGTATACATCAGTATAAGATTAGTTTTTACAATGTACATCATGTTTTAGTTTTTTTTTTTTTTAAAAAGAGCTGTTTAAATATTTTCTTAACTGTTAAAGGAGATTTCTTTTTATAGTGCAGATAATTAAGTATTGAAGACTGTGATCTATTTGATACAGAGAGAATAAAAGATTTGAAGAATTTTAAATAAAAAACATAACCCGAACTCCATCTGAACTGACTACTGTACTCTTTGAAATTTAAGACTGATATTTTATCCTTATTTTTACAAAGTCTTCCAGTTAATATCTCTGCATATTTATGGCATTTAAATTGGTTACTTGCATTGTCCCATATTGTACTATATTAGAAACTTACAAAGAGGAGAAAAACTTAAAAATCTGAAAATAAGATTTGGACTTAAAATAATCTGTTCCCTAGTTTAATTCAATAGTTAGGGCATACAACAATTTGTCATATTATAATGCACTGTGGTCTTTTATTATTGTGGAAATAGCAGCAAAGTGATTTGTA
Organism: Tinamus guttatus; assembly: GCF_000705375.1. The sequence goes on along the minus strand of NW_010581714.1, from coordinate 31,801 downwards.
GAAAAAAATAAGAGAACTTTCCTACAGCTTCACTCTAAGTTCCTCTGTAGCCAAATCACTTTTTTGTAAGTAATATAAAAGGGATTTGGATTGTTCAGAAATGTAATGAGAGCAAAATCCCGGACTTTGGTACTCGCAGAGCCTTCAGGTATCTACTACAGCCATCAATTTAGCAAATCACTTAAACATGTACCTATTCTCAACACTGGCTGAAACTCTATTGGATGTAAGTATGTGCTTAATGTTTAGCTGCATAAAAACTTGGAATAAATAGTAATGTTTGTATTTTAATTTGGTTTGTTGCTGCTAGCCCTGATAAATGTAACAACGCATATTGCGCTGTGGCCTTAAAGATTATTCCACAAGCAGAACAGTACAAGCACTGAAGCGCATTTGTACGTGCTTCTGAAATAGAGCTGAACAAACATACCAGTTCTTGCTAGCCTCTTCTGTGGCAATGCTTGTTTGCATCTTTAGCTGCACTTTCGTCAGCTTCTCCCCACCATCCCTCCTCAGCAAAGTGCTCCTGAATTACACGGTCCCAAAAGCAGGCCAGGTCACTAAGAAGGACATTCTGCTTCAAGAATGGTGCCCAACGGTGGCTGCCAAAGGAAATGTGGGAACATGACAGCGAAGTGACAGTGGGGAAGAGTGCTGTGGTTTAGGAACAGTAGCAAAGGGTACTCGGATGCCGTAGTACCAGCTTAACTTTCGAAGCCACAGAGCTCGAGAGAATTTGACAGTAGAAAAAATGAATAAATCCCATCCTGAAAACAGCTCATCATACATAACATCATGAAAGCTCTTTGGAGGTATTTTCTTTCTCATCCATACACACACATGCCATATTTTGTGAGATACTGTCATTTTTACACAGGGACAGATTTAGGCCTTTCTTTGCATGAGCATTTACCGGTGCAATGCAAGCTGCTAGGTCAAGTGTGTGTCCTCTCAACTCTCCCCCTCTTTTTATTCTCCATCCCCATTTTAGGTTGGAGCTGCAGCCACTTCCGAAGACAGGAGGCATATTTCAAATCTACAGGAAACAGGAGATTATCATTGCTATGGTTATCTCCAAAATTCAGCTAATTGATTAATGAACTTCTCCCCCCTGCTCATTTGTAGCAGCAGGAGGGGATGGATGTAATTATGACACTCATAATCGTAGACTTGGTATTCCGTGCTTACGTCAGCCGAAAACTGGAGAGAGGCCTGCAAGTGCCACGGGGCTCTGCATAATTTGTCAAACCTCAGGGATGTAAGGGGTATCAGTAACACATCTCCACGAGCTGTGCTGTTTACAGTCTTGTCACTTCTACACAAAGTGTGACAGTGCAGAAACCACAGTAATAGATGCCCCAGATGATTCCTGCTCTTACAGCTGAGCCTAACTCTAATCTCAGGTTCAGAGACCTTTGCCTATCACCACATATCTGATCAAGCTCACTGCCGCACAGGCCTAAGCTAGTTGTCTCCTACCTGGTATCAAAGGTTAGCAGCAGATAAAAATACTTTTCAAGAATGCTGTTTGCAACACCAAATCTATCAAGAGTTCATTTGCATTAAATCAAGTTCAGTCATCTTTAGAGGAAGGGACTTAAGCAGGTAATTCAGCTATAATGCCATTCCCATCTCTTCCTTTTTGTCCCAAGATCTTCCTTTACACACTTGCGAACAAACCTTTCTCCCCTGTCCTTTATTTAGGATGAAAACACAGTAACACACCCATGCTCACAGTCACATTCCCTACCGAGTGTGCAATACACAGATCTCGCTCCTTCAAGGGGATTGCAAGCAAAGAGACCTCTCCTCTGACGGGCACAGAAAGTTGCTGATATCATTGCTATGACAGAAATCAGGGTTTAACTCTATGCCTCAGCCAGAAGGGGCACTTGAGCCCAAGTGGACTATCCAGCAGCATAGACCTGCAGTATTCAGTGAACGATTCCCTGGCCGCTATCTCCAGACGGTGCAGTAATTTTGGTTTGCATGCTCCAAAGTCTCTAGTATTTACGGGATTAAAATCGAGCCTTAGCTCATGGGTGCTTTCGATTCATTCGGTAATCAATCAGCTTAAAACATTCCAAGCAAAAAGAAAGGTGTAATTTGTAACTCAAGCCAGAAGAAAAGGAAACAAAATCAATATTAGAATATTAGCAAGTGTGGGCAAGAGCTTCCAATGCAGGATTACCAACAGGATAAACACATACACTTAGAAAACAATTAAATACAAAGCTAAATCATCTTGGAAACATATATAGCAACAGGATTGCCATTTGGGAAATCAAAGCCCTGAATGACAGGAAATGGAGAAAATGAAAAACATTTTTGTTTTGCTTTGCAACCACCCTCAAAAGTTTTTGCAAATACTTATAAAATCATTATATATATTTTATACGTACACATGCGTAATTACAAATATATATACTTGTTCAAAGCATTTTAAGGGATTGAAAATACCTCCTTGCAGCTCTAGAGATATGGGATAACCCAAAAGAAGCAACTGCAGAACTCTGCTGCTTGATACAAAGAAACACATTCTTCAGTAAAATACTCTCTTTCTTATCAGCTGACTTAATCCTTGAAATTTTGTGTGATGAAGAACAGCTGAAAATCCTCTATTTCCTCTTTTTTTTTTCTTATTTTTTAATTAAGTGTGCTATTTTCTTCATCTCAATTAATTATCTAGAAACACAATCAACTCAGCAGGGTGCCTTCAAATATCTTTTCACTGTGGTGCTGTACCACAGAGCAGACAGTTTAACAAGATGGTTTTATTAGGTGGCCAGTTAACACTCAGATCCCCCAAAAACTGCTAATCCATCTTCTTATTTAACCCCTATAAGCAACCCCCACACTGGGAGTTTGCAGTCAAAACTCTGTTACATGTTGTGGATTCCTCACTAGAAGAAGTTTTTGAAGATAAGTGATCCTAGGTTTAAAGAAATATTATTTGGCCTTTCACAGGAAAGCAGACATCTTTGATCTACTCCTTACGAATAGGTAGGGAACGAATGAGAGAAGACGAATTAGAGGGTAGCTTCAAATAACTGACTGTGAGTTATGACACTCGAAGTGAGAACAGAGAGGGGTTTGCCGCTTACAACAGGAGATACAGCCTGAGTTACTAAGTTGCTTTGATCAAAAACAATAGGACATGGCAAGAAGAAAGAAGGGTATTGTAATGATGCCTTTTTGTTCACTAAATGAGAAATAAAAACTTTTTTGTACAAAATCAGAAATTTTGTGGTGTGCTATTTTCAGTAATAATTCACCATTTAGTCCAGTACGTTGGCTCTGGACTTTTCGTTGATTTGATCACTTAAATCCACATTTTCCATTCAAAACTCACTTAGAAAAAAAATCAGTTTAGTTTTTATGTGTTGCATCTCTATAATTCTACTCTGACCTAATGTGTCTGTACAAGGATTGCACTAAGAGGGTATTAGGTGGCAAAGAATTAAGTTTCCACTGTGCAGAAATAGAAAAGAAAATCAATTTAGTGGAAAATGAAATTGAGAAATAGAAAAGAAAGGCATGGTGTAAAGGCCTGGATGTACCAAGAGGACATGATGAAGGGGCCGTATTGCCAATATTAGCACAGTCTGACAAATTGGATAATCTCATAATTTAGCCTTCCCACCAAAGCACATAAGAGTCTGGCTCTGCTGCTCCCCTGCTACTGTTTCTATTCTGAAATTTTATAATATCAGCCATGTTTCAAGCCAAGGGATGTTCTTATCCTTGTCTTTCAATCCCACATCTCTGGAAATGCTGCCTCCTCTTTCACCATCTTCGCTAGAGTGATCTTCTGCTTTCTCACTGTAGGCACTTCTATACAGCACTGATATTTACGCATGCAGCTGCGGCACTACAAAACATAATGATGTACAAAATCCTGGGTACAAAACACCCAGGAAAGGAAGCAAACAAGAAATAAAAGAAGTGGATTTAGACATGGAGGTGCATAGAACAGTTGAGTAAAATAAGAAGAGTTTTTGAAACATAACATGTGGGAAAGCAAGTACATCAATAATTAAAGGGAGGATGGACTCAGTAATAGCTCTGAAAAGCCGTATTTTCAATTTCTGCTTTGGGAGACAGAGTGCAGGAAACAATCTTGCACTGACACAAAAATAGTCTGAAGGGCCTGAAAACTCTTTTCGAACTTCTTGACAAGGTGATGAATTGGTGATAACTTGTCTCTAGCTCTAAAATGTTACACTCCAGATTTGGCATCCTAAAAACATTAGGGCAGGGAAGGAGTAACTTGAAACCCATATTTTGTATGATTTTGTATGATCAGCTCACTCCAGAACAAAAATGGTGTGAAGGCAAGCATTCTCAAAGCATCAGCAACCACAGGATGAATGCAAGCAACCAAGCCTTAGCCTCCTATGTGAAGCCAGGTACCGAGGTAATGCAAAGAGATGGGGACTACCCAAAGACACATTCTAATAAAATCACCTGCAGGAAGGAATTCATTCCATGCTGCCTAACAAGAGGAAGCCCAGAGGGTTAGTTCAGAGGAGATATTTCACTTTTGGACTCTTCACTTCTTCCCCTTCCCAAAGCTGCCCCCCCCCCCTTTTTTTTTTTTTTTTTTGGAATTTGGCATAGTTTTTCTGTAGGTCTAAATGTTGGGTTTTTTTTATAAAAGAAAAAACAGCAAAGTTATACCCATTTTGTTTTTTTTTTTTTTTGGGAAATGGTTGCACAACTTGAATCAAACACAAAACAGATGTACTGATGTCCAGTCAGAGTGATCCAGAAGGTTTTTAGCCTAGCTTTTGATATAAAGGAGAAGAAAATTTCCTGTAGTTATCTAACTTGGAGTTGGTGAGACATTGGAGCAGAAGGAAGGGAAAACGAGGGCACAGCACATTCAGAAACCGAATTTCCCCAGTTCCTACTGAAAGCGTGGAAATGGGAGACAGACAAATTGTACTTCTTCATGGGAGTTCTCAGTTGCTTGGGACTTGAGAAACCAGCCTTTGGCAGCCTCCTATCTTGTTCTTTACCTTTCTCTTCTCTTATGGTTTTCCGTCTGACCATACCATGAGAATTGTTTGCCTAGGCTCGGTCAGCTGTATTTAAATCTCATGTGCTATTTACCAGTGACCTTCACTTCAGGAGATACCTGCTTTTCATAGCCTAGCTGTGTAAAGACTGACAGCAACCTTCGTCAGTGGGTAATTTCCAAATGAGGAAGATAGCCATGTGGGACTGTTAAGACCACTAAATTGATTTGTGCCAGCATCTCAGGTCAGATTTCAACTCATTTTTCTTCAAGACAGACTAAACTAATTTACCCATGGGGGCCTTGCCCTCCACTCCTTGCAAGTCTTAAAACCCAGAAATATATGATATATGGCCATTTAGTACAGCCGTATCTTGTGAGAGCAATTGATTCAATTACATTATATCCACTGGAAACAAAGCAGCCATATGGTGAGCTTTCTGCCCTGAAGTAAAGGATGATACGCAGCCTCTGCTCTGACCTGGTAGCTCCTGCATGGATGCTACCTCCTGAGCATGCTTTCTGTATGAAGAAAAGCTTTCCCTGTGTGATGAGTGAAGCCTGAGTTCAAGGTTGGCTACAATAAATATCTAAATTAAGACATCTAGACATCTAGATTTCTAAACATAGCACTTAAAGGTATCTAAAAATTCTGAAAAAAAAATGAAGGTTTATCTGAACTATCCAGACCTCTTGCAAAATTGGAAAGAAAATTTCATAAGAAAAGCCTTTGTGTTTGCAAGTGTATATGTGTTATCTCTTAATGCTGGAAGAACCAGAAGTAGATTAAGAGGAAAAGCAGCAACTGCATTGTGTTTTGCTTCATATGCCACGCAGTGCTTACTTTAAAGACATACAAAATTCAATCATCAGCAACTGCATTGTGTTTTGCTTCATATGTCACGCAGTGCTTACTTTAAAGGCAAATCTAGCTGTAGATCGATGAACTGCTGACTTGGTTGGAGAAATTGCACTGACATACTCCAGCCACGGCTCTATGACCATTCGTTTTCATACTCTCCTTGCTTTCTAGCACTTTGTCCAGGCTGCCACCCGCTACTGGAAAACGCAAAGATCCCTAGATATCCACAAAATCAACATATAAGGTAGGGAAGTAGCATGCTTTTTGAAACTTAGGAAAAAAAAATAAAAGAGAAAGAAAAAAGACCAGCCACTTCTATCTTTAAAGGGAAGGCTTACTTGAAGTTTAAGTTTGAATTCAATTGTTTTAGTATTTAGTCACAACCACCTTACCCTCAGAATTTCTACTTCTGGGCAAAATGCTGTGTGGGCCACAAAATGACCACTGCTACAAGTAGCCCTGGGAATAAATATTAGCTGCTCCTAATGAATAAAAAATGTGACAACAGCTTTGGGAATATTTGTGGTTTGCCTGCAAACCAGTCCTGACCGTGAAAAGCCTGCTAGTTTTACCTCAGCTAAATACAGCAGTCCACCTCAGAACAGGCAATATTTACTTGTACTTCCCGATACTTAAGACAGGAAATGCCTTGAATACTGCAAATACTGAAGTTATAAAACTGCAAATGTTTGCCTGTCGAAGGCACCTGGCAAGTTTTTACAATCTTTGGCTGCCTGCAGGCTGGGTTGTATCAGCACACAGGTTTTCCCCTGTTCCCTCCTTTTCACCCATTTTATGAGGTGCTTCATGGAAAAGGGATCTTCTTGTGCTCTTCAGTCTCAAGGCCACTCTCTTCCCATCACTTGTAGAAAGGCAATTCAGGCCTCACCACATTCTTTAATTATCTCTTTTAATGATGGGAAGTCTAAGCTTCCACTTTATGTTTTGCTGTGCTAGCTTCTTGTAGAGAGGCTCAAGGCCTAAAGAATATTTCTTCAATATTTTGAAGTCACTTATTAAAAGAGATATTTAGAGGGCCATTTTGGGGAAGATTGATTTAAAGTATTGCTTTTTACAGAATGACATAAGTCTATGGTGCAAGGAATATGCTGGGAGGACACAGCATCACATCAGTCTTACAAACTATTTTTCTCCATGATGACTTGGAGATTTATCATAGGATTTTTTTTTTTTTTTTTGCCTGGACCTAACAGAGAAGGTGTGTGGAGCAGATGAAAACAGGAAAGCCCCAAATGACCCTGGCACGTTCTCTGCCCACAGTGGCCCTGGTGCAGCCCCAGCTGCTCCTGATGGCCGTGGAAAGGAGTTTTTAATCAGCCCAAGTGTCCTGGGGGAAACAGCTGTGTGAGTCATTTTGCAGAAGAGATGCAGGTAGCAGCCAAAGCAATAATATCGCTTAGGTGCGCTAATGACCCTGCCCCTGTGAATTCTGTCCTGGATGTGTTTAGCTTGCCGCCTTACATGAATGGCAAAATAACACTCCAGCATCAGGAATCCTATTAAATAACCACAGTCCAGCTGAGCACAGTTTTTTAGCTGAGTTTTATTACAAACCAGTGTAGGTCCTTGTCATTAACCAGGCTGCTAATTCATTATTTTGGACATTAACAGAATGCGGAAAGTATCTTAAAATAACATCTTAATTTATATTTTCAACATCTTGGCACCTCTAATTTTTATTTTATAAGCTCCATTAATGCTTAATGTCTGCTGCTGCATGGAAGCCCAACTACACTGACAGCTATTGTTGCAAGTCTTTCTTCTTTGATCCTTCCAATTGGTCAAATTATGAATTTAGCACCACTTACTTGAGTCTGAAACCTTCCTATTTTTACTCTTGCTAATGTGCTAGAGTTTATTTTTAACAAAGCTCCATCCAGAGCATAAACCAACATACTATTACTACTACACGTATCAACCTACATTTTTCTCCAAATGGTAAAATTTCAGAGGACGTCTCACTTTTCCCAGGATGCAAATATAGCAAAATAATGACTTGTAACATCAGCAAATTATTCTAATAATTTGATAATCTATTTGGAGCTTGGACCAAGAAAGAAAAATAAACATATCCTTCCAAAGGAATTAAAATAATCTGGTTAGAGAGAAAAGGGAGAATAATTTATTCTGACCCTTCATCAGTTACAGCACTGCACTGCTTAAAAAAGTTCAATTTATGACTTATACAAACATCATATTTAGCTATGCTGCATTTTTTTTTTGCTGCCTTTTTTTTTAAGCTTTGGATCTATTCAAGTGGCTCTAAAATCCTTAATTGGAAAACTGAGAATAAACATGTTAAATGAGAGAAATTGAGCTGAATCTGAATACTCCTTTTGAATTTGTGAGTTTTCTCTGTCTTCCATATGCCTCTTACTCTTGGAAACAGCAGGAGCTGCCAGCCTCAAGTATTATGTGTCTTATATGTGACCTTCATTAGAGTTCACTCCCAGGGGTCCAGAAAGATAGAAAGGAACCAACTTCAGGACATGCCATGTGTTACACTACTTAAGTTAAAACCACATTTTACATGACAACTGTACTCTGTGCTTAGACAGCTCAGGCTTCCACAGGTGAACTTGATTAAACACTTATACTGCAAGTCTGCAATGTAACCAGTTTCTTTCGCACAGAAGGAATTTTCTACCAAAACAAACCAATGAAGCATATACTGTAGTATCCTTCTTTTAACACTAGTTAATGTTAAAATCTCTAGAGAAAAGCACGCACAATTATTTTGGTTTAGCAAAACAATGTGCTTTGCTTTAAACATGTGCCCAAGACCACTGGCTTTAGCCTGCATCAAATCAAATCATAACTTTAGTAGCACCTAGGACTTCTGTTTAACACCTCAGGATTGCATTTGAGCATGTTTTTACCTTGAGACCCATGCAAAACATTTCAGAGGGGCTGATCAAAACTAAGTAGGAATTTAAATGCTTCCCTGATCAGAGATGGATAAGAACACATAATTAAGGTCAATGAGGTTATGTTGATATTACTAAATAAAAGAAGACCAAGAAATGATCTCAAGCCCTAAGGCCAGAGAGTTACCATTTCTATAAAAGATTTGTCTTGGAAACAAATAGGCGGAATAATTAAAAACAGAGGCTGTGAGTGAGCAGCTCAAAGCAATGGGGGCAATGAGAGTCCAAGTCCTCTCTCCCTGCGCACTTCTATTTAGCAGTATAGATACACCCTCAGGATCCTACATTCCAATTCTCTCAATTTTCTATTCAGTAGCACCACAGATTTCTGATAATTTACTTCCACCTATACCAGTGTAGGTCCCTTGAAGGCCCCAAAAACTTTCTTACACATCCAGACCTAAATTACAGGGAAAGAACTCTTTTTTGGATGGGGGGGGGGGTGTCAAAATGCTAATGTTCTGGAGTAAACAGTTTGTATTTCCTGGAAATTTAAAGCTCTATGGTATTACTGCAGATGTATGCACACTGGAATTTCTGTTAATCCATCACTTTCAGCCATATCTAGGACTAGTGAGTTCCACTGTTACTCGTGTTACAGAAATATTGGTCATATAATAGACTTGCTGTCAGATGATGAAAATGGACTTGCTAAAAACCTTCCTTCAGAATAACACTGAATCAAAACTGTAATTGTACCTTAACAAAAATGTAATAATTTGAAACTTGCAGTTACCTCACAGATAAGACCAACCCAATTTACCTCAAGGGACAATTACCATCTTAAATGTCAGCGTTGGCATATCCTTTCGTATCTCCTCTAATCATTCTTCTACTAAATGATCTTTGGCACTGTGTGGATGTTAGAGTAAAAAGCCTAGGTACAAATTTTAGAGCAAATTTTGGGAGTCGTGGAGCCAAACAGCAGATCTCCAGCTGGCTGAGCGTGACTTGTCTTTAATGTTTCTGGACTGTCCTTATAGTTTTTTTTTTAACCGTCTTACTGCTGTATCTGGATAAAACAACAGCTAGAAAACAGAACTGAAAAAAGTAGCAGTGGAAGTTGATCTTTTTTGTACTGCTCTTGCACCAGGTTTATTATCTCCGAATACATTTTTAGTTCGTAAGTCAAAGTCAGTCTTTTTTCTCCTCTGTAAAATAATGTGCACTTCATAGAATGCAGCTTCACCAAGTTTTTTCTATTTAGTCTTTCGTAAAGAGGTCAGATTTCAAATGCATATGAAGAAACACTTCTGCATAAGAGAACACTATGTCAGACTTTTCGAAACTAAAACTGGAATAATACAGAAAAACAGTAGTTTTCATTTTGTCTGCAAATGTGAACCACAAAGTGACCCACTTCCCCAAATCAGAGAACCTGCAGATACTTTTTATACAGCAGCACTCTAACCAGCATTTTTATCAATATTTTTACCGCTTCTGTTGAATGAGAAGAATGTAAATTTGAGCTGTGGAATGGAGCATAATTTAAGACTAATCAGCTAAACATGCATTTGTTTGCAAGAGACAGACTGGAACGTGTAGGAAAGAGAATACTTAATTATATATTACATGTTTCTGAGGACTTTTAAGTCCATACCTCAACAGCGCTTTGCTACTCAATTACTTACTTATGTTCAGAACCAATTTTTTCTCCATCAGACAAGAACCTGCTGTCTAACTTATAAGTTACTCCATCAGAACTGCCAATTGTTAACCATAAGGTAACAGAAGATATTAAACATGCTAACTAAAGGGCCTCTCACATGATTTTAAGGTCCATTTTGCCCAGTAATGGAGACAGATCCTGACAGTGCAGCTGAATAACTTACACTTAAGACAAAAGCAAGGGGAGACAGGAAGAATAAATACGCATAGCTCCCCATGAGAGAGTACGGGGTGTAGAAGTCATCTGGCAAGAATGATCCTCTTGAACTGGAGCTGCTCAGCAACACGGAGCCTCATGCACCCATGTGGGAGGTGGTAGCTACCTTACACCTGGTTCATGTACACAGAAAAAGACTCATAAAACACACCTCTCTGATGCACGCCTCCTGGAAAAGTTGTATTTACATCTTGTATTTGGTTTTTGTGGCATGGGAACAATACACCAGATTGCGTGATCCAGAGTTGATAATCACAATCTTAAATCTAACACCTTATCCGGCAAACATGTAGAATATTTGAGTTTTTTAACCCAAAACAAAAAAAAGGAAAAAAAAGAAAACATATATTCTCTAAAAGTCGAGGCATATGTGTCTAATTTGACAATTTTAATATACCTTTCCCTAGCAGATTTGTCTTCATCCCTTAAGGCTCTTTAAAATAACATAGGAATAGGCATTATAATATTGTAAATAGAATTACTCTGCATTCCTTTCTTCAGAGGGAAGAGCTCACCTTGCAAAACATCTTTTATCATTGCTTTTCTTCATGAGTCTCCACTCATTACAGGAAAAAAAATATTCAGTCTTGTAAAATCAATGAAGCTTTTAAATGATGGAGTCATCTTCTACTTTCTTTACCAACCCCATTTTTTTTTTTAATATAGGTTTTCCTTGCTTGCTTCAACTGATAGAGCCCAGTCTGGCCCTTCATGCTGAACAGGAGTAACTTAGCTACAAGCTAAAGGGATTTGCAGAGCAGCCTGTTGTGAAGGAATAGTCCCACTTACCCAGCAGAATAATTTTTGGGCTAGTTGGCATCTTTAGTAGATCCAGTATTGGGACTAAATCCTATTTATCCACTCCCTGGGCAAACTGAAAAATCACCATAAACTGCAGTGTTCTCAATGATCCAAAAATTAATAATGCAAGGAGGAGAACATGCCAGTTATACTGAGGCAGAAACAAACAAAAATATTGTCTGTTTTCGGAGGTTTTTTTAAACCCCTTTTGAACTTTTTGCTGGAAAATTTCTCAATTAAAACAAATGTCAAATGTAAAGGTTCGGTTTAGAAAATATTGACTTGAAAATTCCACTTTACTGATTCTCATTTAATTTTTCTTCCTTCTCAAGGACTGTTTTGTCCAGTCAACCCAAGCGCCCCAGCATCCTCCTCCAGATCTCTGCAACGGCATTTTTCAGGGCACTCAACCTGTGGAATAAATGACCAACATCTGTCCTATAAGGGAATACCACAGCACATATTACTGTGCATTGGCAGGGAGAAGTAAGAGAAAACAGGTGATGTATCACGAGCACAAATACTTTCTGTGCAACCTGCTTTAAATATTCTCCGCCTCCGCCCTACCACCGCCAGTAAAACCACCATCATCTGGGCTTCAGCAAATGCAGAAGCTGGAACTACATCTGCCCTTTATGCTTCAAGAAATGAAAGGGATCTGAAGGCTCCTGTGCTGCCTAGTGCGACTTCTGTGGTAGGCGCAATGTGGAGGTGGAAGAGAGGGCAGAACCTGGATGGCAAAGGAGGGGGATTTGTGGGATTTTTAGCGTTATAATTAACTTTGGGGCATTTTTATGACCCGGAATTTCTGAGATCATTTCATGCTTCTAGCATAGTTGTCAGTTCCTCTTAGTGGCCTCTGTTCAAGAGGAAACTTCTTATCAGGAGATCGGGTGTTTCACCCCATCGTCAGCTGACATATCTTCTGGTGGAGTTTACACCCTAGCCTGAACAGGGGAAATAAGCTCAGTGATTCGCTATGTCTTTCACCCTTTCCTGCCTTCTAAGGAGGAGGAAATAAACTTGATTTTCTACCCTACCTCCAAAGTTAGTCAGGTTGAATAGGCAGTGTGCCCTTAGAAATGTAAGGTAAATAATAAAGTTGTGAGTGCTGAGAAATGTTAAAAGAGGTCTTGCTAACAGCATCGCTGTCCCTGAGGTGCAATAGCCTGCTATTCCTTCTGTCTCAATGAAGGGTACAGGCACATACCAGTGGCCTTGCCCGCTTACATTCACACCACTTAAGTTAACAAGCATCAGATTCTAAAGGTGTTTGGGCACTTAAATAGGCAGACAGTCAAGTCCTTCAAGCAGATGCTACCAACATTTTCCACACTGCATGCAGATAATGCAGCAAAAACAAGCAGCAGTGCTGCACATAAACATTTTCAAAGCAACTCCAGCAACGCCACCACCTTTCAGCATCCAATAAACAGCTTGCGAGGATGTTGCTGGAGCTGCCAAGAGGGGCTTTAGCTCTGGAGAGGCTCCTGGGAACCAAGCACTCAAAACCTCCTCTCCCATCACCCAGGCAGGTAACGGGAGCAGACCACCATTGCCAGGCAAATATGTGCCTGGCAAGGCAGGGGCTCTGAACTTGGAGGCCTGGGTTGCCAAGGACCACGGGAGGCAGAGCAGGAAGGCTGCATAGCCCTTCAGAGCTTCTTGTGCGCTGACAGAGATCCTCCAGCAGGAGAAGAGCAGTATCATTATAAGATGATGGTATGATTAATTTTATTGATGTGTGGGTTAGCAGAAATGAATTGGCACTAAGTGCTTTTGAGACAAAACACTGTGATGTGTTTCAGAAGGGAACTTGGGAAAATAAACTTTACAAAACAACAGGAGAGGTTAATATGAATTGGGAGATGGAAGCTGAAGATAACATTTGATTTGTCGGCATTTGAATCAAGCCCAAACTTTGATTATCACATCGATCAGTTGATTAAAACTAGTCGTCTGAAACCTGGTATTATGTGCTGCACAGGACAAGAGAAGATATTGTTTAAGCCAAGAAGCATGAAAGGTTATTGCATCTCAAATCTTCATTCCATCCTTATGCTATGGTGATGCCATTTATAAAGATAGCAGAAATGCCATTTCTGAACAGAGCAAGCATTATATATGACTGCAAGTGTTGTTGACTTCTTCTGGGTCAGGGAAGATTAACATTTTCGAAACTGTATGCATGTAGAAGATATAGTGTTATGTTATACAGAATCAGGGAACAAGCCTGTTCTTGCAAGATTTCAAACTCAATTATGCAGACACAAGAAGTTTAGATAAACTTAGCAGATTATATCAGATGAACTTTTGGTTGCTTATCTGAATCGACCCTCTGAAGGCATTTGGGATTAATCTGTGCACTGGTGTTTTTGCTGGATATAAAGCAAGTTAAGAATTTAGTTTTAACTTTTGCATTTCTTGAGTCTGGTGTGCCTAACTATGTAGGAGGAGGAAGAGATTCTGAACTCTTGCCTGTTTTCCTGGACATTTCATCGTATCTTGCTGACTGCAGTGAATAGTTGCTCTCCAGGGCAAAGAAATTACAATCCAAGCCTTAATGCTACATTTGAAGTTTTGTGAATTTAATTATGGAAGTATTATGCTTGCTTTTTTTAAGAGAATACATTAAGCAAAACACCTCCCACAAGATTTTAAGGGGGACAATAGACTTGCTTGCTTATGTTTTTGCTGGTTTCTATCCCATACAGGACAGGAATTTCACATACCTATAAATAGCGTCTGGTCAGTCCTGGAAGTGATGCATTTTTCCCATTTGTAGTCTATACCTTGCAGTGTGGATCTGCCACTGCAATGCTACACCTCGGTTACTAAACTTGCCATACCTATATATATATATGTGTGTGTGTGTGTGTATATATGTATTTTTGGTGAGAGTGGAGGAAAAGAGAAAGGGACCTCTAGAGATCATCTAGTCCAACTCCCCTGCTCAAGAAGGGACACCTAGAGCACATGGCACAGGGATGGGAAGAGACGTGGTTGCTAGACACTCTCCTGAACACTTCTTTTTTTTTTTTGGCATTTCCAGCCCTTCACAAGTAGGAGGGTATGTGGCACAGCGCAGGGAGCGGTGACATGATTAACTCCTTCACAGGAAGTGAGTCTTTGAAGGCAAGCGGAGAGAAAAAGGGAAGTGCGGGGGTCTAGTGAGTTAGGAAAGCTCCAGAGAGAAGGGATTAGGGAGTGGGAAGCAGGAGGGCAATCTGCACGAGGAAGGCATGGGAAAGCCTTGGAGAAAATAGGGGAGACAGGTGAGACTTCCCAGGAAACACAGGTTTGGAGACAGTAAGGTTGTGTGTAGGGGGCGTGAACTGGCACATGGCCACTTGCCCATTCAGCTAATCATTTCTATTCAGGCTGCCAGGGGAAATCACAGATGTAAACAGCTGCCAGGCACACGTCCTCTTTTGCTGTTTTTAGAAACAGTGATTTCATGATCAACACCATGTTGATGGGGCTATGCTAACCTCAGAAGCTAGGATCTTGACATGCCATTGCCCTGCAAGCCCCTCACGGATCTTTAGCTTTGTAGTCCTGATAGAAACTTTATATCTGGAGAGCTCAGGCTACATTTTACAGGTAATTCTTAGTCTATAAATAAATGACTCTTGTATCAGAAGCTTGATCCTGAAACCGTTCTTAGTACTTCTATAAGCAGGGATTTATAGCCTTACACTGTACAGGATCTTTCTCAGCCTTCAACAAGATTCATGACATCCCTTTCTAACCAGGATGGCTGTGATGTTTTTTTCTCTGATGGATGGATGGGGAAAAAAAAAGAAAAAAAAAAAACTAAAAAACACACAACTGCTAAATTATACTGAACTTTTCCAAAAGAGAGGAGAAAATATTGCCTGCCACTGAGATCATGCATAAAAATGTCATTACAGAAGCTATCCAAAAGTTACAGGAAACAAGAAAGTATATGACTGGATTCTATAGATACTAGATCCTATGGTGAGCTGTACACAGAATTTACCAAATCAGTGCTCAACAACGATACAAAATTTCTCCAGCTTTGGGGAGTTCAAATCACTACCCAAATTTCATAAAGGAAGTCCACACTTAATACACTCAGGCACATACAGGTAGTGACTCTCTGGTGTGATAAGTTATCTGTATGAGTGGCATTTGTTTGGCTGTCTCAAGAAAAATAAACTGCTAAGGGTTAATTAACTGTATCTGAAACACAGATTGTAAATACCATAAGGAGAGTCTTAAGAAGGTCATGGTTATCTAAAGTCTCCTATTTAATGAAAATACCATGTTTTCACATCTAGAAACCACTGCTTGTAGAAATCACTTGTGCTTGATGTTAGAAGAGCCCTCAGGGAAGCAGTATTTGCATGTTCAGCACCTAAAAAATAGAGTGGATTGAAGCAACATTTGGAAGCATCTAAACCCTGTCTCTATTCTCAACACCCAGTGGTATGCTAATGCCTTCATGTTGATGATGTTCACAGATCTAGGTGCTAGCACTCAACGTAAATCTAACATGTAATGTTGCATTATTTACATTAACCAATGCTGCGCAGAAAATTACGGACCACAGCTGTAATTACACTTGTCACTCTCATTTGAATAAAGATTACATCTTGTCATTACTACTACCCAACAGAATAAAGAAACCAAAACTTGTCTTTCTCAGAGGAAAAAAAAAATCACCATCACAGATGGTAACTGTAACAGAACACAGAGTATTACTGTGATTTAGTTACTTTAGTTTAACAGGTCCCCATATTAGCTAAGTTAAGCAAGTGTGAGTTTGTGTGTGCCTGGCAGCTTCATCGTGAAGGAAAGCTTCAGTGATCTCCTGGCACACTCAGGCAGGGTTGTGCACTTGGAGGCAGGAGGTGGACACTGAAAGAGGTTCCCTTTATAAAAGCAGCTACCACTTGCATTTCTCAAAAAGCAGTATGGGCAGGGGTTTTGGTTGGTTAATATCAGTAAGTTTAAGAATGTAAATCCCCTCTCTGACTTGTGACTGTAATGAGAAATTCCCACCACTACCTCGAGTTGAGAATCATTCATTTGTGAAGAGCCAGTAAGTCATTGCCCAGACAACTAAAATAAATCAGAATATCTACTTCCCAGAAACTTGCAATAACTCTATTTGTTTTGACAGCAAAATACACAGAATGGAATTAATTTCAGTTAATATTTTTGACCGACTCTGTAAAAACCCTGATATTAGAGAAAGCTCATAAATGGAAGAATATCAGGGTTGTCACTGACTTTCAAAGAGAAAAGGTTGACACTATCTGAAGGGGAGTGGCCAGTTGTAAAAAGGGGAATTAAATGTATGGGTCTTCCCCACTCAGTCCAGCCCAGTGCTGGGGCTATCCTGAAATCAAGCAGAAATTTTCCCTTCATTCACTTCTCCAGAGGAGCTCTCTAGAGGTTGAAAAGTTTGTGTCGGGTGGCAGAGTGGAAGGACATTGCCTGCCTATTGTGATCTTCTAATCCTGCCTCACTGCTGTTGCCCCCGGGAGGCTTCCTCTGCCATGAAAAGCCAGAATAGCTACAAAAAAACATGCTCTGCCTCCATTCTCTCTCTTCTTCTGGCTTACAGAAGAGAAGAGCTCCTGCACGGAGCATTCCTCTGCTGAAAGCAGGGAAGCCAGCTGCTAGCGGCAGCAAAATGGACGCAGCCCAGCTGCCTCCAATTACTGTACCAGCTCTGCGCTGTAGTTTTGTCCCCTTTGCTCCTCCTCAGCTGCCCTGCTGGCATGACCCTCCTCAGGCTTTTAATTCAGCTTTGCCTATGCTAATGGTAAGTCTTTAATCAGCTGCTGGGTCGTATAAAACCACTGAGAGCAGTGGTGAGGGTGGGAGTGTGTGGGAAACAAAACCTGGGGAGCCTTTTGCATCTTTCCTGCCATGAGCAAACACAGGGCAAAGGATGGAGCCCACTAGTTTCAATTTCTGGAGTGGAACCACCAGAATTCTTTTTGGGAAGTCACGGGGCCAAAGTCATCATTGAAGGAAAAAAAAAAAGGCATTTTTAGCCTTTTTAATGACAGCCACTGGCATCACCTGAATGGGGGTATCTCTTAGCAAGAAGCAGCACTCTTGCGGAAATCCCATCAAAGACAAGTGGGACCAGCTGGAGCTTTGGGTAAGGGCCAACCCCAGGGATGGCTGCCTGATACCAAAATTAGGTCATCTCTTTAGCCAGAGTGGCAACTGTGGTAGGATGTAAAACACCCAGTCTGTTTGCACACAAGCACATGAACCAAGAGGAACCTCCCTGGTTGAGAAGAAAACCCCAGCTGTGGGTCAGCTTACCTTAAGGTAGTGCCTCAGCTAGAACTGCTGCCTGAGCTCCTGTAACTGCAGGCTCCTCAGGGACAATCTCACTGCACTGAACCTACTGCCCATGTAATTTCAGAGTAGTTCAGAGCCTTTAAAAGCCAATCCAGTACTGAAACAGCAAGGAAATGTGAAAGCCATGGGTACCTGCTGACTTGCGCTACCAGCCAAGAGGAAGACTGCCAGAAAGTACCTTCATTTCTAACAAGAGCAGGTTCTGAAGCACTTAATGTTTTTAACACTTTTCAATTAGCTCAGAGCTAGCTGGCAGCAAAGCCACCGTGTAGAGATCCAAAGCACTGTGTCTGACAGTGCACCAGGTACGACTGAAAACAAGCAGGTGCAAGGGGAGAAGAGCTCACAGCTGATCTGAGACAAGCTCAGCAGGAGGAGCTGAGCATCACGATAAGCACTGCAGCCATCCTGCACCACACTGTGGAAATACAACCAAGACTGAGGTGGCAAGTGAGGGCTTTGCTCAGGAAGGACTCGACCCAGGCTACCTGTTATCGCAAACACGGCATTGGGACCAGCTGGGCAGTTAGTGCACATCCACCTTAGCTGAAACCTCCTGAGGTTGATATCAAGGAGACATCTCAGCCTGCAAGGGCCTCGATGATGCCTGGTACAAGAGCTGCCCCTTATGCTGGCATGGGCTGCTCATGGGCCGTCATTCCTTCAGGAGCAAAAGCCAGCCCACATGCAGCCAGCCCAAGTCTTCCCTGGCCCACAGATCTCATGCAACCCCACACAGAGCCAGACCAGGGAGTAGATGGATTTTGCTCCTCTCAAGTAGAATCACTGGCTAGCTTTGTATCTTTAAAGATCAGATGATACAAAATATACAAAGCCAGAGACAACTTTTAGCATTTTCCTGCAAAGAATGGCAATCTATTCCAGCCTGAGGCCAACACACAACTGCAACATTTCTAGCATTACAGAGGATCCCATGCTAAAGGCAAGGAGGAAACAGAGAAAGACAAGCAAAAATCAAAGGCATGCGCTATAGTAAGTAGAACATGAATTTGCAGACACTGTAGCAAACAGCACCAGCCAAATTTGTGTCCTGCATTTGGAAGGAGAAGAAATAAGATAAAGATATAAACCAAATCAAGTGAAAAGGGTCAGTCTGGTGGCAAAGGAAAATTGATTCTGGAACAGACTAGACAGAGATTTATTTATTTTGATTGAGGCACATGCCTTTTGCTGTTGTTTTCATTGTGAAGAGAAAGCATTAATAGAAGATGCTAACACAAAAAGAGAGATTGAGCATACCTGTTTTCCCTAGACACTGAATCCCTGATGTAGTAACAGCTGACAATGGGGCTAAATTTAGTAAGCATGAATTTTTAGCAGTAAAGAGAAAGATTAAACATGAAAATTCTCATTATCCCACTCTCTGGCAGGAAAACAACAGCAAGCAATGTGCAATATTGAGTCGGACTCATATCTGTATTTAATATTGCTGGGGAACAACACTGATGAAGACTGTTGTCACCCATTTTGTCCACTGAAAAGCAGAACGCAAAAATGCCTACGCTGTTGGAACCAATGTCAGAGTTATTGGGCACATGCAGATAAAGAGAGACAGGCAGCACAAAACCAATTAAAGTGAGAGGCAGCTCTCTGACCATGCCAAATAAGGCAGTGTTTCCCTGCATCTGGAAAAAAGCAGGGATGGAACAGCACAGCATCTGGGACTACAGGAGACGCCTCCTCCCTGTCAGACACACGGAACATCTGCATCCCCCCAAGAAAGCGAAGGAACACTGAGTTGTCGTTTCGCCTCAGATATCTTGGACAGGTTAAACCATAGCAAATTGAGATAGCTGAGCCCTACAACACGGTGATAGGCCCAGATTCAGGAGCCGTGAATTTGAGCACTGAAGTGTAAGTTCAGATGCACTAATCCACTTATCTCTGCCTGACCACAGTGATGCTGATACTCAGGAGGATTCAATAATTTAAAGGCACTTCAGAGATTATTTGAGCACTGCTATTTATATATATTTGAAGTGTAGTTTTACGTTACTTTCAGGCTAATGAGTTGTTCTTATTTCCAATTGCACCCTTAAGTCCTCCCTTGAACCAGCTGGACTCGTTTATGGTATTACACACAAATTCACATTACACTGACATAATTGGTTGTAATCCAGACACTGAAGGAAACCAGTCTCCATCAGGCTCTTCTTGCCTGTGCCACAGCTGAATCACCTGCCACCCTTACAACCCCAAATCCAGAGGAAGTCGTGCTGCTTCCCAGACCCTACTGCCACCTCCATGTGCCCAAGTACGGCCGAAATAGCCTGCTCCACCTGCCAAAGTTACCGGAGCACGGCTTGCAGGCAGGTTAAATTCAGCCATTCGCAGTTGTGCATTTTTATTTGTCCCGAACTAGACAGTATGCGACTGCAGCTCCCTGTAACAGCTTCAGGGAAAACACCTCCACCTCCCATGGCATTTTTCAAGGAGGCACGTATAATCCTGTTAAAGGTGTGAGCCCGAATGGCCACTTGTCCCCTCACCCAGCAGCAGCAGGTAGCGCAGGGGAGGGAGCAGCTGCCTTGGCACCTCTGTGATCTCTGTTGGCTGGATGTTTGCGTGCTCGGGAGAGTGGCCTGGCCCTTTGGTGCTCTCAGATGAATCACTCTGCTAATGGACTAGCAAGCGCTTGGATAACATTATCAGTGATGCAGACCATGGTTCCTATATTGCCTTAATACTCCTTCAAACCAATCTGGCAAATTACTTCCATTATAGGATTTAGATAGTATCCCATTACAGATCAAGCTTTTGGTTAAATGTCATTTCTTTTGAAAGACGTATTTGGTGTCAAAGTCCATTTGGCAGTCTCAGAAGAGAATGAATGGAGTCCTAGATTTCGTTATTTATTACTCAAAGCGTTCCCTCTAACACTCAAAGGACGGGACCACAAAAGCCAAAAGACTCACCAAGAAGAGCATCTTTCATCAGCAGAGCAGTGCTAGCTAAATAGTTTTTCAGTAAGGTTGGTCCCTGGAGGACAGGAAACAGGCAAGTCTCTTGAACGTTGATCTTGTTTCTAGGTTGTGCTAAAATTAAAAGGACTCTCTACCATTAACCTGTACAGTAGAAAAACACATTCCTTATAAAGTTGGCTGCTGAAGGTGATGAATTTTCACTACTTTTTCAGCAGTTTACTTTTGATGCTTCAGTGGAATTACAGAGCCTGTCTGAACTGCCAAAGTACGGCCCTTGTTTGTCTCTGATGCATCTATTATCACATAGCTGTGTTCCTTTCTCTGAAAACAGATCTAAATAAAATAATTTTCCACTTGCATTTCAAACAATAAGACAAACACTCACCCTGCAAAAAACAAGTGAAGGAAATGTTTCTATTTCTATTAGAAAATATACATGCTCTTTAAAAAAAAAAATCTGAAAACATTTATGTCCAGCCTATGCTTCTTCCAACTGTTTCTATTAAGCATTTTTACTTTATAGTTAATAAAAGGAGGCATATCATTTTAGTAAAGTCCTGGATGATTTAAACTGAAGTGATATGGCACATTAGATGGATTTGCTAGTATTAAGTATGTTTACATGATAATTTATTCCATATTTAGTGTTCAATGTTTGTAGTATTTAGTACAGTAGAAGCATATGGTGCTATTTTATTCAAATGGCAAACTATGTGATCATTAAAAATATATGGAAATGCAAACATCATGTCAGAGTTCAGTGTTTCAGAAAGGAGCTGTTAATCCTTGCAAACAGTTTCATTATAATAAGCAGCCAAATCAATTAATTATTTTGTTTCATTATGCATTTATTTGTAACTACATATCTATTTAAAATAATCAATTTGAGTATACTTCAGATATATTTACATTCCTGTGTTATTATAAAGGAACATGTCACTGTATTTTTATTTGAGAGGAGACGAAGATTGGCAAAATCTGTTTAACTGCTAAGCTGGGAGCTGAGATCAATCTCCATTTCACTTGAGGATTGAAAGCTGAAAGCTTCTGTCTCTACAGCAGCTTTGCCAGCCTTGGCAATTTGCATTATGTTACCCATGATAGTATGCATAAGGACCCATTGCCACAAATGTAATTTAAGAAAACACTTTCAGTTCTTTTTACTCCTTCCCAGTATTTTCAGGCAGCTAGAGTGCATTTTTTTCTCCCTTCCTGTGGAGAGATACTTACTATCTGTATTTAACTGAGTAAAAAAAAAAAAAAAACACCTTGAAAGGTGATAAATAATTTGAGTTCCTAAGAGAAACTTTTCATGGCTTTTTAAGTGAAGACTTAAATAGAGATTTGGACAAAACACAGCTGATGCACTGCTTTGGGACTGAAGCAGTCCCCTGTCCACTGCCCTTGACCTGGTGCTAGCAGGACCTCCTTGAAGCTCAGGACAGCTGCTGCGTTGCTGTGCTCCAGGCACTTAATGATGGCATTAGCCTAATGATGTAGTTTTTTCAGTTATGGGTTTTGCAGGAAGGTGTGGGCGCTTGGGGTTGCTTTACTGGTTAGCAGCAGGGATGGACATTTTTTCCACTGTTGGGCAAAAATCTCTCCATGTCTACTGCAGTAAGGATTTCAGCCAGAGTGCCTGAAGGCACCATACAGGGCATGTGCAAGACATAACCCATGTTCAGGATCAGCCCTGCCACTAAAACATTGCTGTTAATGAAAGTCCTTGTACCTGTTTCCTCAGCCTGCACTTGCTCCCACCTTGGTTTATGCTACCTTATTGTTGGATATTTCTGAGGTATCTATCTACCTCCTCCTAAACTTGCCTTTGGCATTCTTACTGCCTGCTTGCCTGCTGCAGCTCAGCCTGACTGCTGGCAGGGGAGGCCAGATACCTCTGCTGCTCAGACAGTGAGCCATGGCAGAAAACAGGCAAGCCTTATCTACTGCCTTCGGGCAGGAGGACAGTGATAACGGGGCACTCCAGATTTTGCTTCCAGACACAAGGAGAGCCACGTATTAACTCAGGGCTCAGCCAGTGCTTGCAAAAGCAAGCATTTCAACATCACCATGGAAGCTCTCCATTTGCAAACAGTCATGCTCTTTAAAAGTCATGCTCTTTAAAAGATATGGTCCCTTGTATCACAAGGGAGGTGATGAAATCTGGGTGCCCTTCTAGGAAATGACACAGTTTCTGCTTTGACCTAACCTGAAAACTCAGTATTGGAGTGACTGGGTGAAAGTTTAAAGTGATCACAATCAACTTAAAACTCAGTACTGGGTTACCTGGATGAAAGAGTGAAAAATCTGTGTTCAACATTCAGATTTAGTGATCTAAATAAAATTTCTAACTGTAGAGTCTCTGACGTTGGGGACACGATGCCCCATTTTGTTGCCAATTGTTAGCCTTCAACGCTATGCAAATTCATCAGGAAAGAAAATTCCTCTCTTACAGCCGTTTAATTTACACCATTGATTACCCCTGCCTGAGTGATTGACATTTACTGCAGATGCCTGGTGAGTACTGCTGGCCCAGCCACGGGACTGGGTGTCTATAGCTGACGCTACTATCTTTGGTAAGTGGCTTCATCTCTTCTATTGTGTGCACTTAATCACAGTCATCATCTTCAATTGAGCTCTGTTTGAAGGGACTCTATTACTACATCTGTTTCACCCAAACAACAAGGTTTGAATTATTTTCTCAGTCTTTCACTGAAGTGTCCTCTGCATTACAACGTGGTATGTCTAACACAGTATTTGGCAAACACAGCCACAGAGCTGGATGTCACAGTCCAGTCTTTTTTTCCACTCAGGTGGCCACGTGAATGAGCAAAAGAGCAAAACATTTAATGTCTATGCTGAAAAAGCCTACCTCACTCCTCTCTCTACAGAAATAGAGATGCATAGGGTTCGTTTTGCCCTTTCTTGATCGTTATCCAGAGCTGTGGTTTTCCACAGGCCTGATCCAAAGCCTGTTGCTATTGGCTGGAAGCTTTTACTTCACTTGCTTTGCTACCGGAAAACCCAACTAACAGTTAGGTCTTGCTGGCTCACTTGCTGGTTCACTTAAGCTCCCTGTTGAAATTGCTGGAAAAGAAGTGGCAAAGGTGATTAAAACTACAAATTCTGTATCAGTCCACAGGTTTGCGCTAAACAGATAGGCTATTTCATCATCTGATACCTCTACTTGGTCTCCAGTGATACCTATGGTGTTCCTGAGGAAAATCAGGACATGAGAAACATGAGAAAGCCTCCTATAGGCTTTCGCACAGGACCAAGCTTGAAGTAAAACTGCATGGAAAGCCAGAAATAGTTAAATAACTATTTTATGTCCTTCAGCCATTAACATCCCAAGTCCCAAAAATCAGTACAGGATAGCTTGCAAGAATAGCTGTTTCAGAAGCACTGAGAAGTTTTCTAGCTCCATTCTTGCAGATCAGGTTTCAGCAGAATAACAATCTAACACCTAAAACTGAAATCAGACTTTGGGAGTTCATGAATCTTTTGGGATGGCTGTATTTAATTCAGATGCGCTGCAGAAAAAGAAAATATGTTGGTGCCTCTGCACCTGTGTTGCTAATCCATTTCCATCCCTGGCTACGTGTAACAAATGTTCAAATGCACAGACTTCCCCAAAAGATCTTCATATTACCGGGAACATTTATTATTTATTGATCTCTAACCATATGCTTGTCGCCTTGCAACACCTGAAGCCCTCCCTGCTTAAATGAATCGCTTAGAGTAACTGAGGAGCCTAAACCTGCTGGGAAGGCGTGAGCAGCACAAGCTTGGAGACTCCTTTTCTCCCATTGCTCTGCACCCAAGTATTGATAATACCATTGTGTAAGGTGTCTCTAAATTCCGTGTCTCACTGGTGTAGCTTCTCTGCCAAAGCAACTGCTAATACTGCACGGAGATACTGCAGGGTCCTCCCTCGTACACCATGATGAAACTGTCACCTCCCCTTGGCTTTTAGCAGCCCAGTGGCAAACCTACTCAGCAGTCTCCAATTTGCCTGTCAGTGTCACAAAGCCTCCAAGAACAGTCACTTACTAGAGGACTTGATGTTGCAGAAGGTAAGTAAATATCACCAAGAGGAACTTCATTTCACAGCTATTTTCCTGCATCCTTAATGTTAAATCCTACAGCAATTTTTGCCTTGTAATTCATAGCAAGCATAGCTTAATTATTTGGTCAATTATAATATCAAGGAAAATAACAACCATTACGTGAATGGGTGCTGAATCAACACATCTTCCACTCTGTGGTAACCAAAAGGACACAGGAGCAAACTGTATTAACTGAGAAAAATCTAATATACATAACGCTACCTACAGATATATGCTATTTAATCTCATGAAAGGATTTTATGCTTCTGTTCACATGGCAGTATCAGATATACTGATTACTTACTGAAGGAAACAGTGACTTGAAAGTGCGAGTCTGACATTAGGAAAATATATATTCATATTCTAATAAGTGCATACAAACACAATTTTGTCTTCCTTGCTAATACTCCAGGCATTAGCACATTTTAGGCTATATCCCTGTGGAAAATGCTTATTGACTTCACTCAGAGCTTTCTAGACAAGACTCTGGGATAGACAATGATTTCTTTTTGTTGGCATAGACCTTCCTCAGCAGGACCCAGAGCCCAAGTGAGATGTTAGCAGTTACTGTGATACAGAGAAGAAGGATCTTACTTCACAAGTTCAGTTCAAATTTATCTGCCACACTTATTCCACTATCATGGACAAGTCCAACGGCTGATAACTGCCAAAAATATCAGATGTTTCAATCTAGAGAAGCATGCGTAATGAATTAGAAGCTGTGCTGAAAAATCAGTGAGTGAGTGAATGGAGGAAAAAAAATAACAGCATCAAGTCTCATTTTTCACCACACTGCACCCTTTTTAGCGGGAAGCAGGAAGGTAACAAATGGAGGACAGAAACCAAACCTCAGGATTACCTACTTAAAAAAAACAAAACCAAATTCACAAGGACTCAGGTCTCAGATCAAGGTGGAAACATTTGCACTGAATCTGAAACCATGCAGTCAGTGCTCCACAAGTGTAAAATGCCCTTTCATTGTTATTAATTGTTACAGCTACGCATGATATTGATTATGCTAATAATCGGGATAACATTTTGAAGAGGAAGAGTTAGATTTTTCTAACAGTGATTAGTACATTGATTGTAATTGGCTATACAATTACAGACTTATTAGGGTGGTATTTGACTGTTTAATGTGTCATTTTATAAATAAATAACTATTTAGGAGCTTTGCTGACCAATGTGTGAGTTGAAATACTCATACTTGCTGAATACCCACCATTTTCTAAATACAGAATTCTCTTCTTTACATTCTTTAACTAAATAAGATCCTCAGTGAAGAGGTTTCTGCAGGCTTATTATTGGAACTAGAGCCCTCAGCATTCATCTGAATGTCTACATATTTTTAAACACAGCAGCTACGCTTAGGGTGACCTCCTCTAACACATATTTAAGATGAAACCATCCTTATTTCTTCAGTACAACAAATGATACTTAAGACCTACCCTAAGTGCCAGCCCAAAGCTTACTGAAGTCAATGGAGAGAGCCTTTTTTAATCAGGGCCTCCCACAAATCCTAAACTGGACACTTTGAAAAGTTAAATTTTAAAATATTTTAAAATATTAGGTCAGCTTTTCATTATAACTGCAGAGATTCAAAACAGGAGTTGGGTAGAATGTCAGAGGTGTTTACTGTAGCTGGAAGTACCCACCTGTTCAAGGTAACATTAGATATATTAGGTCGTAAATGATGAACTTATTGTGAATTACACCTGGATTGTACATTTGTTCCTCTCATGAAAAATGGCTGATGCAAGGAAGATTTCAAGATATGTCCAAATCCGGTATTTATTTATATACCGACACGTACTGATATGACAATGGAGCCTTGTTTTTAGTGTTTTTAAGAGTCAAGAAAAAAAAAAATCAGCTGTCATACCAAACACCACCTATTTCCCATATTTCCCACCTTAGCATAGCATAGCATATTTCACTATTTCCCAGCTTGTTCCAGTGCAGGTAAAACCAGATTTTTAACTTTTTTTTTTTATACAAAGCCTGCATCCTTAGAAGTGTATGGGAAGCTTCATAAAATTAACATATCTGTCTTTAAAAAGAATAACTACATGATACTGTAATTCATGGGGTCTGCTTGTTATGACTAAAAAATGGCAACGGTGAATACCTCACATTTTTACAAAATGTACTATTACACTCTACTTCTGTTGCTCTTTCTTCTTGGCTATATTTAGCATGATGACAACTTCTTTCATAGCCAAGATTCACAGTGTTAAGTTTTAAAAACTATTGGGCAAGCCTCAACAGACATGTTTGGGAAAACAGCAAATTTGTTACGCTTTCTTTGGATGGCACAGGATCTCAGAAAACACAGTTATCAGTGCAGTGACACATGGGTGCGTACTGTGTCCCAGGAGGAAGCAAGCACGTAGAATATTTGCATCATGATGGTGACACTGCCAAAGAGGGTTTTTAATTTCACTGCAAACACCTACATATTTCCCTCATCTTCTGGGAATGCC
Organism: Tinamus guttatus; assembly: GCF_000705375.1. The sequence continues at coordinate 4,397 of NW_010581714.1, read as the reverse complement.
TCCTTCTCTATTAGCTCTTTATAATGAACTTACATGCAATGGTCCGGAGAAGAAGTGACCATCACTTCAGCTCTGTGCTCTTGGGTAAGTCCTCTTCAGACTTTAGGAGGCCTCCACCTCTACAGTGGGTGCTATTATGAAGGATTATGAAGTATAAAGAGTATTTTGAGAAGAGGAAGGCAGATGTTGAAATTGTGCTGAGTCTGTGGCCTTATGAGATAGATACAGTAGACTGGAACCTGCCAGCAAATGATGAAAAGGGGAAGATGCTTAGATAGATAAAACACTATTTTAATGTTCTTTCCCCATTCACAGCACACAAACCTGTCTTCTCCTACATCTTCTTTAAGAAGTTAAAAAATAAATCACTGAATGCAGGAAGTTTCTAGTTTATTTGAGAAACATTTACCTGCTATGTAAGAGACAAAGCAAGCCAGCTGGTAGTGTGTCAATTGCTGTAAAACTAATATGCAAGGAATGCATTTAATAAATTAATAAAAGTGATCCAGGCGCCCCAAAATAACAAAATACATAGAACTATGTGCCCTGAAAACCCTCACTGCAGACTTCAGCCTGAGGTCTTGTTTCTTGGGAAGCCTCTAGTATTCATGCACTGAAAACTACAAGTTCTAGTCCAGCTTCCCCACTCCAAACAGACTGAGCTGAAATAAAAGATGCCAGAGAGACTGCCAGTTAAACTTGTGTTAGGAAGACTTCCTTTAGCCTGCTATCCAATGCTGGGGAGCAAGGGGAGCCCTCTCACTCTGTGTAGCATTTGCTGACCGCAATCACATCATCACTTTTTAAGTAGGGGACAGTCTCGATGACATTTCTGAGGAGACACTCATCAGTCCTTAGACACTCCACCACATACTAGAAGAAAACATAACCATAACTACGTGTAATCAGGTTGGCACTGCAGGCAGCTGTACTTCCTTCAGTGGTGAAAGGAAGTGAACAGGTCACATCAAAATCCACAGACTCTCTTCTTTGCTCTGAACATTTTTTTTTTATTATTATTCCCACTTTTGGCACACAAAAAACTATAAACCTATGGATAAAGTCTGGTATAAACCTATAGAGAAACAGGAAATATCTTATTCAACCTTTTTCCTTCCTTTTGACATAATCAATAACATTATAAATATTTCAGCTATGTGCAGAGTAAAAGTACCAAAAATAAGCAATTATCAAGCACATGTCTGAGGTATCTTCCCCAGCTACAGCTCACTGCAGTGACTCTGCTTGGTGTTTGGCTGTTGAAAGCCCACAAATGAGACTTTCATGCCCTGCATTATCCCAATGACCACCTCATCTCTGAGATGCCCACAGTATAGCTGACAGGCAGCTGGCTCCATCACCCCCTCCAGATGCTAGCACATGCATGGGCACACCAAGGGTAGCGTCCTGCCCTCAGGACTTTACTCTGACAAGCCCTGAGCCCTCTGTCTCATACCCTCTGCCCCGCAACATTCACTGTTGGCTATAAAGAACATGTGGCTGAAACATAGTCCTCTTGATACTATAGGCAGTAGGAAGCGGAGATCAAAGGAAGGAAGAAAAAAAAAAGAAATTATGCCTCAAAAATCACAGATGCATCACACCAAGTCCTATACATATAATTAATTTAGCTGTAAACAGACATTGACACAAGGACCCATGATCATGCTGGGAGAAGTAGCTGTTGGGTGGTGGGGATTTAAAATAGTGAGGAAAAGAGAAGGTGCAAGACTGTCCCCACCTACCCATAAAACTTCCTCAGCTCTCCACTGGGGTCTCACAGTAAAGCACAAAACCTGTGTCCTGCAGGATACTCTATCAGAAGGCAGATGGCCATGCTGCACCAACCAGCCCCAGGGCTGGACAAAGTAGGAGAGCACGTCAGCTCAAGCATTCAAGTGTGTGTTTTCTGAGCACAGGCAAAGTAGCTGTTGTACACTGATAAAATTTGCAGCAGCAAGCTTTCTAGGGTAAACACGACTTTATTCACACTGAGGTAATCAGTGCTGCTGTCCTCCTCCGCTGGGGGGTGAAGCCATCAGTGTGAAGTGGGAAAACGTGACAAGGATCAGACAAAATGTGTGATGGTTTACTAATAAAATGATAGAGGAATGACATAACTCATAAGCATCGTAAGCCATTTACCCAGTATGACTAAAACCCTGCTGATGTTTGGGATTATATCCCACAAAAATGTAAACAACTTATATCAAGTATTTCCCTCCCATACTGCCTTTTACTGAACACGGATTTTCAGAAGCATCCTGTGCTGCGTTAAGCTCTGCTTCCATAAAGATCACTGGGAGAACTCTAGTTTGACTTTGGTGGGCCAAATCACCACCCACTATGGTGGGTTTGAATTTAGGCCAAAATCCCACCCACAAAGTTTTATTTACTAAATGTGGCGTACTAATACTGATACCTCGGCAGCCACATGTAATCCTAACTCCTGTGCTGCATCCCCAAAGGGTGACCTCGAGACTTTCTAGCAGCACAGAGCCTTAAGTAAGAGCCTTTTCCAACTGAGCAATAATACATCTCTTCTGGACATGAGCGACTTCTCATCAAGTCCTACATATAAATGTTTAGATAGGGGGTATTAATAATATACTAACGCATTGGGGAACTGGAAAAAAAAAGGAAGAAGAGAGAGAAATCAAACACCAGTGAAAAAGAACAATAAAGTCTGTACATGCTTCACATTCTTTTCTGAGAGAAGTATTTGCTGTTTTCCAGCAACATCCAGTTCAGGAGCTCACGATGCAATTCTCCTTTTCAAAATGTGAGACAGTACGATCAGAATTAAGGAGGATAGATAATGCATAGAAAAGGGATTCAGCAAATACGCAAACAGATTAAAACATAAAGGACTAAATGTAGCTCAGCCTAGCAGACCCTACCATCAAGTAGCATGTCATCAGGCATATGTTTCTATAGTCTTAATAAAAGCATCAACTTACTCCTTTTCAGCACCCACTGAAACCACTCAAAATAAACTGCAGCTGGGTAGGAGACAGTGCTATTGTGGACCATAATTACCTACACAGAAAATGGACATATCTAACATGAAGGGTTTTGAAATTGAACTAAAATGAAATTGCAAAGCTAACTTACTAGGATCCTTGAGTCTTTTCCACACAGAAAAAATGTTGCCAGGCTAGAAGCTGATTCTGCAGTTTTTAATGCCTTTTAGTATAAGTCATTTTCTCCTGCTACCCCCCTCCAACAAATATGTTCCATGTTTTTATACTTATTATTTAAAGGGACATGTCCACTTTAAAAGGGACATGTCCACTTCTAGCTTTTCTTTCTTTGGTTTTAAACTATTACTGCTGCTGCTACAGGTAACAATTAAAACTGCTGTAACTGGAAGAAAATGAATAGAAGGGGAGAAAAAAAATGTAAATCACAATTGTGCAGAGGTTTTCCTCTGTCTAGTTATGTTTACTTCTGACAAGATCTCATACAGTTGATTGATAGAGATCTTTAGGCACCATCATTTTAACAAGAAAGAAACCGAATACAATACTAACAGTAACAGTTAATAGTCATTTTCATTGCTTTCTATGTAAAAATCATTGAGTTACTTCCTCTGATGGATGTGGAAAGTACTGGTACTCCAGCAAGGAAAAGAAATGATTCTCTAATCTAGTAGTCAACAAGGGTAGCTTTTGAATGGTACATGTGAGATCAGCCCAGAGCTGGGAACTGAAGTATCTTCAGGCAAGCATTGGGAAGAGATGATGCTGATCAGTTTTTCATGCCCACCAAGTTACATATTCAGAGCTTAGAGGTGTTTCCTAGTACACTTAGCTTATTGCAGATCAAGCTCTTGAAAGCCCCTTGGTCTCTGACACAACATATCCAGGAGCTTTCCAAGTACTCCTTTTGTAATCTTGAAAATTAAAATGTGCCTTGGTGCACCACACTGGAAAGGTTGTTGACCTTTTCAAACAAAAACTATTGGAAAAACAATGACAGAGGAGTTTGGAGTTAGCTCTAACTCACCGGGGCCAGGTACTCGAGGGAAGTGAAACACCAGCAGCTACGGGGAGAGTACATGTGAGCGAGTGCATGCTAGTCTGTGCACTTACATACCTGTGTGCATCTGCCCCTTTTCCTCTCTCTCTCCATTCTTCCCATAATCTTTGAAACTTAATTTCTAACACATTTCACAGAGGAATAAAGCTGTCAGAGATATCCATCCTCCGCAATGTAGTTAAGAAAAAAAGGAGGGAGGTAATGAAGAGAGATTTTATTAGCGCTTCTGCTGTGGGAAAGGTTGGAGCATGAGCTCAGAAAGCATAAAATATCAAACAATCCACTCAAGCCATCACTGTCGAGGTACAAATATGAAGGAAACCAAACCCAACTGCTCAAGCAGTTGTTTTTTCTAG
>NW_010581712.1:110336-131340 GCF_000705375.1 Tinamus guttatus | reverse complement strand
AATTATATCAGCAAATGAAAAAAAAAAAGTATCATCAAGTGCAGATCAGTAAGAATTATATCAGCAAATGAAAAAAAAAATTATCATCAAGTGCAGATCAGTAAAGAACTGTGACTCACATTAATAACAAAGCAAAAACATGGACAATGTAACAGTTTTGATATTTAATAGTAACCTTGTACATTAATTGATTTAAACTTTTTTTGTTAAAGCTTGTTTCCATGGCCATGAGAACTGACCTTTGAACTGGTCACTAAAGAGATCAGCATTTGAATATAGTTACAACTGGAGAATGTATTGCAGTTTTAAATAGAAAATAGTCCATAGTTACAGGGTTTTTAAAAGGCTCATTCAAGTGGGCTGTTTCTGTTAGTCTTGGTTACAACTGTTATCGGTTAGTTAGAGACCTAGCCTACTGATTCAGCAATCTTTATTTTTGGAAAACCGTGGATTAAAAGGTGAAATGATAGTGGTTCTAGCAGCTGTTGTCACGTATGGTGAAAGATACATATATATACACATATATATAAAGAGTAACAAATACATGATTTTATCAAGTTTCATTTTAAAAAGTGTAGTGATGCTAGTGATGCTAGTGATGCTGTCATATTTCTCATTGTATTTCTAAAAGGTAACAAGACTTTGAACAAATAGGCAGTACATAATATAAAAAAACACAAACTTGATTTCTGTTTAAATTATAAAATTACTAAATACTAAGAGTGCTGAAAAGATAATGGATTTGGAAGCTTTTCAAAAGTATTTGAAACAATGTCCTTTTAAGTCTTCATCAGAAGGACAACTCAGGTTGGTTTGTTCAGGAATAATGTCTTGTGATCCAAAAATTGGCTGCAGGACCAAAACCAAAGGGCAGGCACTGAATAGTAATAGACCATGCTATTTTCCTTTCAGCTACTCTGGGAATTGATTTGAGAAGCAACCTGCAAGTGAATATGATAAACAAAATAGGTCTTCATTTTCAGTTGTACATGATATCCAAAGTATGACTTCAGGATAACTTTCATTTTGAGGCTCCATATACTTGGTGTAGCATCACAGAACTTGGACAATATTATTTTAGTACAATTTACTGTAGTTCTGACTATATATTACTAGAGAGATATTGACAAATAAGATGGAATTCACAGAACTGCAATAAAATTTATCAGGAGGAAAGTTATGGCACTCATAATTACAGAGAAGGAGTTGGAAATTAAGTTCAAAAGCCAGAAGGCAAATGCAAAACATGTAATAAAAATAATATTTTATTTAATAATATTTAATAATAATAATACATGCAAAGCATGTAATAATAATAATAATTGATTTTCAAGATCTGAATCATAAGTTTTGAACATAATGTTGGCAATAATATCATAGTTAGGCTGCTCATGCTGTAATCCTTTAAAGTCACAAGAGCATTTCATATTCTCATCAAAATAGAATTTGCATTATGTTAGAGCTGGAAATCACCAAGTCAGAAAGTGATTTCTTTTTTAGACTACCAAATAAATGAAAAATATTTACTTAACCTATACTATTATTAACGTATAATTGATCTAGACATGCATAGGTTTGTCAGAATTTATCTTAAAATTGAGATTTGTTCAGTAAATATATACCAATACAGTGAAAAGAGGAGTGACTTGAAAGTTTGCAAATACAGAATAAAATCATAATAATCTTTCTTATAGGCCAGAAAAGTTCGAGTTTATGCATGCTACCTTTGTTTTCTGATTCAAAAATCCTAGGTTCTAATGAGTACCAGAAGTTCTGAAAATCCTACAGAAGAGGCTATTCTTGACTTTTATAGGTGTACTGCAAGAAAATTCAAAAACCTTGCAAAGTTGAATATACTCATGAGATTTCCACTCAAGAGTTAGATTCCATAGACTCAATTCAGACAAGTTTTGGAGAGGCACTAAACTGGTACACGCAGATGAGACAAATCACATCTATACATTTGGAAATTTGCTAAACTCTAATTGCAGTAACAATTAGAATTCTGGTGGGCTATTACAACCCACCAGAAAGTGAAATCCTTTTGTATAACACAGACGGCTGAACACAATGGACTAGATTTTTCTGCCATAGTTGATATGTCCTAGACACAACTGAAGTTTCTTTGCCTTTATCTTTATGACTGCAGGAAAATACTACATACAGATACTGCTGTATTGAAAGCTAAGTCGTGTTTATGTTAATAAGCCTATTTTGTTGTTGCACTGGTGGTTGCCATTTTGTCTGAGTGCATTCACTTGATAAGTGGCTATAAACAAACTTTGTGTTACAACAATTATGGTGCTGTAACTTCTTATGCTCCAGTAATAGCCATTAAAAATGTAGGAGAAATGGATTCTCCTGGATGTGCGCTTGTTAACCATATGCAAGAACATGAAATATTTAAACATTGTCCTAATTAAAGAGATTAAAATGAAAATAAAATTTGAAGGAAAGTCCATATATAGTATCACAAATCTAGAGATGTGCCTGAGTTTGAGAACATTATGAACTTTAGGGGTATTCATGGCAGCTTACAGAAACTTTACATCCTGTGGGTCCACATTTGGCAAGCCTCCTTTTGTCAGCTGAAAGGTCTGTGTGCATTCCATAGAAGCTGTGTAATTTCACTGGAGATCTTGGACAGCAGAAGGTTGGAAAAAGTATCTGTGAGGTGAAGGAAATACATTTTGAAGGCACTATGAAAATAATGCAGAAGGCATTATGAAGATGATGCACTCCTGGTTTCCTGCCTTATTTATTTATTTATTTGCTTTATTTACTATTTTGTAGAATTGACAAGTGATATTCTTAATGCTATGAGCAATTTTTCATTCTTAGCAGGTATGTCATTATGAATACATCTTCAGTTTAATCTGAATTAAAAAATAAAACTGCCGATCTTCTGGTAGCCTACCACTATCACCATTCTACTTTTTGGACATCAGTAGATATTTTCCAGATTTTTCATAATCCTTCTTCACTTATTGGAAAAGGCAGGTAATAGGCAAGGGGTCCAAACAGGAATGTCACTGTCCTAAATAAGGTTAGAACCGTCCTCTCATTATACAGGTATTTTTTTATAACCTAGGCCATCAGCATTGATTAGCTTGTAGCTGAGCAAAGGACAGATATTGTTGTGGGTAGATATAGATCTGTAAAATTGTCTCATTTCCTACTTATTGCTGTATAGCAATTTTGAAATCAAATGTGTTCAGCTTGCCCATTAAAAACATTTCGTATTAGTACTGTGACATAAACTATATTCTCTAAAGATATATAGCTTGCTTTGTTTCTATGTCTTTGGTAGCACTAAAAGTTCATAAGCAGATTTTTTTTCCCTTTTAAGATAATGCAATTGCATTGTCTTTTCAATGAGTAATTACAGTTGTTAGAAATAGGCACTATATACAAATAGTTTGCATTGCTCCTCTTAACGGGAAATATTGTGCCTGCGTCAAAAATAAATTTTATCCATGACCTTCTTGTTCACCTATCTTTATTATGTTCCTCTGAATTTTTATTGTCTTTTCTAGCCCTTGCTGTTTCATCTTGACTGTAATTCTGAAGTTGCTCACTGGAATTAGCACCAGCATAACCTACCTCGCTCCCGATGCCACGGCCATTTTAAGCACCACGTGACATAGATATAATGTGGACAGGTTTAGACAGCAGAAGGGCTGAATGCTGGCAGTCCCTTAATGAATGTGGGATGCCAACTACTTCCAGATCATTGCTTTGGGTGTGTGCCCAGCCACAACCCAACAAGATGTTTGGATGAGACCTGTCTGTATGTACATCATCCCTAGCCCTCCTACCTTGGTTTCTGTTGACTGAAAATGTGGGCAAATGGGATGGTAGTGAGCTATGATGTTCTCCAAGACCAATTCCCTCATCTGGTCTGCTAGTCTAAAAGCACAGAGACTTTGAATTATACATAAAGAACACCCTTCTGAACTGTTAATGTTAACTGTCATTAGTGCGTTTGTAAGACTGGCATTTCCACTATGGCTACTAAGAAGGCATCATCAAGTAGTTAATAAGAATAGAAAATACTTGATGAAACAAACCTCACTGCAAATACAGTATAGACAAGGATATCTTCCCAACACGTATATAAAAAAAAAAAATGTTAGGATATAGTGTATATAAGTACCTCAAGGGAGGCAGTGAGGAGGATGGTGCTGGCCTCTTTTCACTGGTGGCGACTGACAGAACTAGAGGAAACAGCCAGAAACTAAAGCATCAAAAGTTCCACAGGAACTTAAGGAAAAATTTCTTAACAGTGAGGGTGACAGAGCCCTGGAACATTGCCCAGAGAGGTTGTGGAGTCTTCTTCTCTGGAGATCTTCAAAACCCGCTTGGACGCAGTCCTGTGCCACGTGCTCTAGGTGACCCTGCGTGTGCAGGGGAGTTGGACTAGATGACCTCTAGAAGTCCCTTCCAACCTTAAGCATTCAGTGATTCTATGATTCTATAAATGGTCAGATATTTGGTTAACATTGCTTCTGCCATATGTGTATAAGGATTGTGCATCTCCAGAGAGAAAATTTATTTCCTCATTTGGAGTATAATTGCCTGCATGAAACAGGCAGGCAGAAATGTATATTGCAGAACTAGAAGGCACCACACAATATTCAAGGCTTTAAGAAAAGGCAATTTCTAAGCCATTTTATATTCCCAAATCTCAAGTTACTCCGAGGTCCTTAAGAACTGTAATTACCGTCCTTGGAGACCAGTCCCAGTTGTGATGTCTCCCCTGCCTGCCCACCTGATTGCAGCTACAGTCAACATCTCCTTTGGCTGATGTCCAACCAGGAGGAACTCACACTCTCAGCCACACAACCCCTCAGTATTTTGGGGTATTTCCCCATTAAGAAAGAATTGTTCCTTTGGCTGGATAGTATGCTTTGCATACTCCTTTAGGACAGACAGATTAGTACTTAAAATTTGTGTAAATTACTCCAATGGAGGTAAGGTTTGACTTCTTCTTTGGCTGAATATTGTATCCCTAAATTATCCCTATATTACCTAAAAATCAGTAATTTTCCTGTAAATGATAAAACACCAATTCTCAAGCACAGCTTTCTACTAGAATTCACCAACTGTGAATTAGCTACTTGAATTTAATGTGCTCATAGTAACACAGGTACCCAAGATACAAATGATTCATGTAAGTACATAAATAGACAAGATATTTTAAAAGCTGGTCATTTCTCTTCATAGATCTCTGTGTGTCTTTCAGTAAAGAAGGAGCTAACAATGAACTGCCCTTGTAATGATGATCACAAATATTAGTTCAGTTTTTCTGATATTAAATAGATTTTTCTTTCAAGTCTGACAATATCCTATCCTACTAATTTTCCTAGAATTTTTTTCCAAAGGGAAATTTTATCTATAAAACATAAGGATCAGAAGGGCAGGAAAACTGACTCTAAGTGCCACCAGAAAGTTCCCTCTTAGGTTTTCCTACTCTTTATCACATGCTTTTGAAACAGAAACAGACTATGAAACTCATAATCAGTCCTTCCTTGCATTATATAAATATATTACCTTAAAACCCCATATTGGAATCCAAAGGATCAGAATACAGCTCATCTTAATCCACATAGTAATATAGGATCTCCACTTCCTGTGCTGGAGTGGGAGATTTAGAAAGTACTTTGGCTTCAGTACAGCTGATAAAATTGCATATTAGAATGACTACAGAACATTTCATACGGAGATGATTAATTGCTTTTTCTTAATATCATCATGAAATTCTTTCCATGCACTCTTATTTTCACAAAGCTCACCAAATGTTGTTGATGAAGATTCAAATTAGGTAAGACATTGCATATCAGCTGCTTTTTGACTGCTCTTTTTAAAGAGTTTAAAGAGTTAAAATAATTTAGCTCTTCTAAATGGGGTTTTAGTTTGTAATGCAGTTTTTCTCTTAATATATGAAATTCATGTATGAATTTTTTTGGGAGAACAATGTCAGTGTCTGCATTTCTAAGTTGTGATGCTGGTTGCAGTCATTTCATGTAATTGCATCTTTAAATAATTGCTTTCAGAGAAAGGTAAGTTGTAACTTGAATAGTAAGAAGTGGGAGAATGAGGCTAGTCACGAACAGAGGAAATAAGACTACAGTACAAGACCTAGAAAAGCTTCACCCAAAGTCCCAATCTGTTAAGGTTTCCCTCGTTGAACTTCATATTTAACCATAGTTATTGCTTCTATATGTTCATTTTCTGTATACAAAATATGTACAGTAATGCTCTTCTTGCTCATATTGATGTTTTCAGGAGAGGTATAGTTAAAATTTCAGAGTTTTAAAGTGTGTTTAGGGATCCATATAAATACCTTAGAGAGTTAGAAATAGCAACCACTAAAGAGACTATAACATATTATTAAGCAGTGCTGGACAAAAGAGAGTAGACGGCAACTTTTTGCAATACTAAAAACGACTAATATATCTCTTTTTTTGTCGTTATCATCAGTTATACACTGTGTGGCATGTATCATGTTTTCTTTTGAAGTAAGCACTACTAAATTGCTGCAAAGCAATAATTCTAGGCTGCTAGGTAATATATTATATGCTGTGAGTATTAAATGTGGCAAAGTGATGAGAACAGTAAACAATTTTTAGGTACCCCTTGAAGGAACTATTCATCTTTTCCATGACATAAAGTAGAATTTTAGCCTGTAGGTTAAAAATAAGAAGTGTCTGATCCTGAATTATGAGCTAACAGTTTCAACTCCCCCACTTTTTCAAACCTGATACCATTTTTCCTCAATTTCAGTATCTGACTTCCCTGAGTTTTCTTATGTCTTGCTACTGTAGTATTCTTATGTCTTGCTATTTGTAGCCCAGCTAAAATGGTTTGCCAGTCATCACTAAGGGAGAGAGATGCTCAGTGGATAATTACCACCTCAGGAGACCATGCAGCTTCTGATTAATTATAACACAAGTCTTTACCTGCAAATATCTGCATCATCCCTTAGCCTAAATGTTCTGCAAATAGGTCTTGTAGCACTTCAGTAATTACTGGTTTATGCTACATCTGTCCCTTTGAGAAGTCGAATTCTAAAAGTATTGATGGATTCTCTAACACAATGGTGAACGTTAGTCTTGTCCTGAAGGTATTTTCTGGCCATTGCAGCATATTCAAGATATTTAGATACCAAAATAGGAAATGAGGTAGCATATTGGCTTCTCATTTAAGGAGGAAGCCCTAGGAAACTTCTCTCTAAACTGCTACGATGCCTAGGACATCCTGGCACCTGATGTTTCATGCAAGAACTTCTTTGGATACACAGAGCTCTGCTGTTGCCTATAATCAACAATTTCCCTGGTTTTGCTGAGATGTATATTTTGGCATCTTCACCAAAAAAAAAAAAAAGCTCTTTTGCTCTAAAGGCTTGGAGAAGCCTGATTTTCTCCATACCCAGAGTGTGTCTAGCTCAAGGTGAACACTTAGCAGTTGATGGCATGACTTCAGATCTCTCCTCACCCTGAAAGGATTTGAACACTTCACTTCCAGATCTTGTGAGTGCCCTAGCTGCTGAGCTAGGAGCAAAGGTACTCCCATTCCCTCCTGTTGAAGATGGGCTTCTGTGCAGCCAGAATAGTAAAATTAGAGATTAGAAGAAGTGTTTTAAAAATAGCATTAAAATAGAGAAATTTAGTCATTGATTCTTAGAACTGTGGCAATGAAATAGATGTCATGCAGGAGAGATTTTCAAGCATACCCTATTTTCCTGTTTGACAGTTGAGACTTTGAAAGCTCAGCAGGTTGACTGATGGAAATCATAGATTAGGAACCTTGCTTTCTTCCATACAGCTTGGAGGATTTTAGGTGAAAGAATTAGCACTGCAAATTCTGAGACCTAACCATCACATCTAAGTCATATTTATGAATGCCTGACAATACATAATAAAAATAAGTATACAGAGTGACTAAAATTGCACAGCATCTAAATGGTTAAATTTTAGTCTCTGAATCTGAGTAGCCCTAATGCTCGTGGGGAAAACAGCCACTGACTTCAGCAAATGCTTTTCAGGAGTCTGGGCTGAGCCAGCAGATCACAGTTTTAATGGCAGGAATTAGAAAGCACAGCATGGGTAGTGACTGAGCCCAATTTTCTCAGAGGAAAGTGTATTTTATTTTCAGGGAAGAAAAGTATGCTTGTAATCTCATTCTTTTAATTCCTCAGTGGGTGATATTTTTGCCCTTCTTCCCTTTTATTTTGATGCAGAAAAGTGTGATGTTTGTGGCACAATAGGCTGTGAGTTTATCAGAGACACACACTGTGTACATGAACAAACACTGGGCACAAAAACAGGGACACGTGCTGGTTAAACATGCAGCACACCTGCTAAACCTGTTGAGGTCGTTTGGATGAGGAACTTGAACACTGCAAATGACTTTCTGTTGCTGTTAAAATATTTGTAGCCCCTTTTGCAAGGAGGACCAGTTATAAGCAGTTTTTGAGGGCTTGCTGCAAAACCCCACTGTTGCTTTCCTTGCAATCTTAAGGGGAAAGGGTTGTTATCTTGCTGCTTTCTGCCATGCAAAATGCTTGGATGATGACTTTTTTTTTCTTAAGCAGTGCTGTTCATGATGATATATAACTTAATCTGACAAAATATCATATGTGACTTCAAGGACATAAGTATAATGTACTCTGAATTATTGACTCTGAATTATTATCATAAATATGACAGTATACTGTATTTTACCTTTTTGTTAACAGTTTGTTAGATGTAAAAGGAAGCATCTGAGCTCAAGGATACCAAAAATGTTCCCCAAAATCTACCTCACAAGCTATTGCCCAAAGCTACATTTACTGTGCAAAGCAAAACAGTCATTTGTAAGAGCGAGATACTTTGCCCCTGGAATTGTGATTTAAAACAAAACAAAAACTCTTGAAGTCTTTTTCCTCTTTCAAGGATATCTTTTTAGTGTGATATTTCTGAATGTGAAAGAATATGCTCCAAAATCAAAAACAAATAGAAGAGCCTTCATTTATAAACATTTTTTCAACTATACTGTCCATATCAAAATGTAGTAGTGCTATTTATGTAATGTGACTTTGCTTCAAGTAGCTGGTGACCTACCTGACAACTAGGTAAAAATAATAAAGAAGAAAATGTCTTAGGCTCAAGTCAGCCATTACAATAAGAGTTTTAAATTGAATTGCAGCATATACTACAGTGATATATTTTATTCCACGAGATTGCTGGCTTCCAACGTTATGGAGGAATGCCTGATTAAAAGGAAGGCTGCAAGTTAATTCCCAACATGCTCTTTGGCAGCTTTTTCATTTCACTTAGAGGTAGGAGCAGGTGGTGTCATTTAGAATTAAATTCTTCATGTCTAGGTTGGCAGAAAAACAGCATTTAATGATGAAATGTGCTTCAAATGAATCTCATTAATTGTTCACCAATTTGTGGTAATTTTATTTATATTTGCATACCGTAAGTACAATGAAATATATTTAAATTGTACTTAACATTGCATTTAACTAAAAGCAATAAAAGACCTGAATCATTTCAGAACAAAAGGCCTTAGAGTAATATTCAGTCCTTTTAGAGGTTCTCTTACATCTGTTTTACTGAAATAAGTAAGCAATATTTTGTGTTTCTCTAAGTTGTAATTTAAAGGAGAGATCTTCACAGCATGTTAATCAGTAGTGCTATTTTACTATCAGCTTTCTTTTCTTGTACTGTCAACCTATGTGAAACATGAGATTTACATACCTAATTTATACACTATGCAGATATTTTTCCACAATAGTGCATAAATGTTAATTATGCTATATCAACATGCTAAAGGTTGAAATCAGTTTGCACTGTGGGAGTCTAATGGTTATTAGATGATGCTGTGATAAAAAAAAGAAAGAAAATTTTTTAATTTTATCTACTGTCTACAGAATTTGGTCCATAATTGGAAAGATTTCTGGTACTGAGTTTGAAATAGTGCTTAGCATCCAAACTACAAGAAGGAAGACATTTTAGTTCCAGTTTGAGCTTAACCTGTTTTGAACTCTCTATAGATTTGCTGGATATACAATTGTCAGAAAATTAATAGTATCAACAAAGAGTAAAATAAAAATTGATGTAAAAACCACGAGAGTCAAATTATCTGTTCTGTTTTTATCCTGTTCTAGACATTCAGGATTTCCCTTTTGGCTAGTTTGGAGCTGTATTCCACAACTTCCCTGGACATTTCTTCTAACTAACTAGGTTATTTTTGCTCTACTGCTATCTCAGTTTGCTTTACATCATAAACTTTCGTAATATTACTCGGAGCATTTTTTTTTGTTGTTGTTCTGTGAAAGCAATTACTTTAAAGAGCACCTTCGTGCTCTTATTTTCTAAACAAATATGTTGTAAAATGAGACAAATTACTCCAAGCAGCTCAGAGACTCTTGACAGAGCAACTTCAGTTCTTCTTCTTTAATAGACTAAATACCTAAGTATTAAAGTGCTCAGAAAGTATTTAACAGACATTTTTTCAGCTCTAACTATCTGTTTGTTGCAAAATATTTTATGTGCATGAAATGTGCTCTTGCACTGTTAGTGCCATTCTTTAAACTTCAGGTTATAAAGACTTCTACAACAGAATCAACCTGACCTCAATATGGCAGTCCTTTAATACCACTCCATGATTTTAATACTGACAGACATGATGATTATAACAATTAATGTTATCATAATGACTTTCCTGTTATTATTATTGTGATCCATTTTTTCATTATCAACCAATATAAAGATCTAATTTAACTTACAAGATACATACCAGGCAATTAATGTTGAGCTAAAAGCAGCCTAAGCAGTTTCATTACAACTCCTCAGCTTTGTAGTTAAATACAGTAAACACCTGGTAAAGTTTAAGAAAAAAAAAAATGACTCCAATTTTTATATTAGTACATTTTATTATTTTTTTCAGAATAGTTTAATTACTCATTATAGTAACAATGTAAAAATATTTAACAAGAAAACACGTACACACATATAAGACTTGAACTCTCATATTTTTAGTTACATAAACTTTAAAGACCTGAGACTACACTCCAAGCACTAATTAAGTTTTGGTATTTATGTTTTTGAAAACCCAACTGAGCAATTCAAAGAAATTGTAGCTCAGTTGGATGCTTAGTGTTTGCTTGGATGCTGTATACTGTGGAGCACTTCAGAACAGAAGCACCTAAAATCGTCATGTTTATAAATGTAGGCCATGTCTCCTGCCGTCTTTTCATTGATACTCACGCTATATCCTTTGAAAAAGTTCTGGCACATTTCTTTTGAAACAAGAAACCTGTGAAATAATTTGATTTAAAGCCACCTATGATTTGTCTTTGAAACCCTTTCAAATGCAACGCTTTCACTGTCATAAACAATTTTCCACTGTTGTGCCCCAGATTTTTTCTTCTACATGCCATCCTTTTTGCACTATATCCTTGAGGGATAGTGACTCCAAAAACTTGCAGAATTTTGCTTAGAGATAATCCCTCTTCCTCCCCGGTTTGTTGCCAGCCGAATTTCAGCTTGGTTTCCTGCTAGATGAGCTCTCCACACTGAGGCTAAGCTTGCTCTACCTTGTTTTTGTCTTTGGTAGCTACTCCCAGGAGATTTGCTTACTCTCCTCTCTTGAACTCACTCTGTCCCACCAGTATGGGAGTACAAAAGGGAAGAGAAATAAGGGAGCCTTTCATGGGTTTCACTTTACATGTGTCCCAGCCTTGCATCTATCTCACATGACTGATTGTGAAAGACAAAAATATTGGGGAAGTTTTCTTATCTTAGAGTGGGAAAAAGCCATTTCTAGGTAGGAGGGATGGCAGAGTGGAGAATACCCCTTTTTATAATGAACCTATAAAAAGAAGGAATTGTGGCTCCCATGATCTGGCATGTAATAGGCACTATTAAAAAGTGGGTAGTCTGTGCTATAGTGTAAGTAGAAGGATAGAAAGGGAAAAGATGTGAGAAAGAGCATGATGGAGAGACTAAAAGAGAAATAATTGACAAGTTACATAACCACAGGTAGTAGAAAATAAGAAAAACTGTAAATAGTGAATAAAGAAGAAACCTTTGGTGAGCTATTTTGCGTCATTTTTTAATATACTGTCAAAAAAAAAGCCATTGAATGATGTAAATTATCATTGTTCTAGTCAAATGCTGTGTTCCAAGATATTACTCTCTCCTACAGGATACAAGAACACATATTTGAAACGCCTGCACATGTTTGTTTCATCAGGCTTACTCCAGCATGCTTCACATAAAACACAGTCACATTTCCAAATCCTCTTTATTCTCTTGTACAAAAAGATTGTCTTGCAAAGCTTGGCACTAACTGTAGTGGTGATTCACAGACCCATATGTCTGTTGGGTTTTACTCCTTAATTTCTTACTGTTTCCTGTTTAAATATTCATACATTGTTAACTCTTATCTCCTCATCCTGCTAGTTTTAAGCTATTTAAGCTGAATCTCTCACGTATAAATCCTGCTAGTTGTATGCCTTTTAAACTGAGTCTTTCTCATATAAATGATTTTTAAAGCTTCCCTGGTTAATTTTGTTGATTTCTTTGATCTCCTTCTGTTTTGTGTAGTTGATACATGCAGGTTTCTCTCTGAACACAAGTCAGATGAAAGGAGAGTGGAAGATAGCAGAGCAATTTTACAGAGGAAAAAAAAAGACTGCAGGAATAAAAGGAAAGGAAGAAGGGTAAAGGTATGGAAGGAAAAAAAAGTAGCGTTTGAATTAGATGTAAAAGAATCATTCTTATGGAAACTGGATTATGAGTGCAAGATATTGAGCAGTTTTTATGGCCCCAGAGAGACATGTGTTTACTGGCAGCCTCCAGCCTTGCTGCTGCAGTTCATTGTGGTGAGACTGCAATTACACAGCTATGAACTCCCTCTTATTACTTGTCATTAAGGTAAAAATGAGCCGCCAAGGATACTGTTTGCATACACCTGTCAACCCATATCCAATGTTTAATGGTCTTCTAAGAGGTGTAAAGAGTGCTTCTTCGCCCCCTTGCTCCTATGCTTTGGATGTGTAGCACATACCACTGAATAGCTCTTGAAGTAAAAGCTGTTCCAAGTCTTCCCCTTTTGACTTTATTTTAAGCATAGGTTATTAATAAAGTCTTCTACACAGTTAAAGTAATTTTGAAATGTGATTTCTAATATCGAAAATCAATTAGTCTGCTCTACCAACTTCGTTTTTCAATTCTCCTTTAAAAAGGACAGAGTTTCAATTAAGTAAATATGTGTAAGTAGGACATTTGGAAGCAACTGCATTTGGAAGAGTAATATTACAGATGGCTACTTCTGATGCACATACCCTCACTGAATTTGTTTTGCACTTTTTTCGTCATTTTCAAAATGTTCTCAAAGGTAGAAATCAATAAGATGTTCAGAATCTGTAGTTTAAGGAAGCAAAATGGACTCACCAAGTAAGCTTTTACATTATTGAAAGACTTAATAAGGAATATAATTTACATTTGCAATTCAATAATATCTAAACATTGAGGAAATATATATGACAGTATGCAAAGTATTTTCACCCACAGTAATACTCCAGATGAATGTAGATACACTGAGCTATTATAAAAAGAGATGTGTGATTTTTTTTCTTCAACTGTCAAGTTAATAAATAAATTCTTTGAATGGCTTAGTAACAGAAGATGAAATACGTTTCTGTGGAAAAATGAGACTTTCTGATTTCTTCTTATTAATGTCACAGATGACACATTTACCTAAAATAGTTTGCAGTGGTCCATAAAGAGATGCAAAACTGCAAACAATAAATAAAAGACTGTACTTGGATTTTGAATTTTCTAAAGGATTATTGCACAGATGGTACTATCTGCAAGATAAAATAATTCTAGAGACCATTATCATGAATGACTGCTCTAGACAGTCATCCTGGTCTTAATTTCCTTCTTTTACTTTAGATCCGAATAATTAAATTATAAACTAGTTGAGAAAACAAACAAACAAAAAACAAAGAAACAAAAAAGCTTAAGAGCCTTTAGGGTATGATGCAACTTATCTAAAACTTAGACATTTGAGTCTGAATTAGTGACCCAAAGGCTGTCAGTACAATCAGTGAGAACCAAGAGGCATCCCCAATGACTATTTATCTTGATAGGGAGATGACATATCTCAAAGTAAAATAACTCATCTTTAGAGTAGGTTAACTAATAAAAAAAAAACGCAAAAATGTCTCAGATGATTAAGTCCAACTTCTAAACAGTCAAAGATAGGGCAGATAAGTAGAATCATTGCATACAGCTCTAAATTTCCTACTCAGTTTGATAAAGTCCTCAGATTTGCTAAGAGATCTACCAAATACACAGTGGTAAGCTACCAACTCCTGAAAAGTTGCTTAAAAACACAAATGCATTACTACTGTGTACCTTGCTACTACCATTAGCAATAACCCCATCAGCCTGACTTTGATCCAATCAAAATAATGGAATAGCTGATGCAATAAATAGCTTGATTAATAAAGACTTAAACTGGGTTGCTTAAGATAATGTCAGTCATCATGGGATTATAGAAGATATTTTGGATCTTATGAAATTCAGATTTTTTTTAATGAACTTACAAGTAGGGCTGTATGAATTACTGATTTTTAGTTCAGCTGATGAACTGAAAAATTATGTAGGAAAAGGGAATTGGAGTGAATTTATTTTTTGGTTTTTGTTTTTATTATACTGAAATACTGAAGCAAGTAATTTTGGACTACATGAAACATTTAGTTTGATATGAAACAAAACCTTTCATTTGGGGGTAGAATGAAAGCTCCCTGGAAACCTGTATTTCAATGAAATATCGTTTTTGGTTGACACCCAGTGTTCAGAACAACCTCTATCATCCTGTCCTGCATAACACTTTTTGGACTTGGTCCAATAAGCTGTTCTGAATCATTTCTCTGTTTAGTGGGTCCTGGTAGTTATCCCTTCTGACTGATCAATGGAGAAATCTCAGCCCACTGGGATAAAAGTAATTCTTCAGGACAAAACAAAAAGCCTACGCTTATTGAGACATTTAAGCTATAGAGACATTAGATTTGGAGATCAGTATTCCCTAAAATAAAACATATGTACAAACTAAAAGTTTTGAGAACTATTTCCTTTCCCTGGTAAGATCTCAAAGGTCTAGGAGGCAGTTGATGGACAATTAGATGTTACTTTAAAAAGGGGTCGGGAAGTGACATCCAGATCTGAAGCTGTGACGCATTTCTCGATCCAGTAGTAATTGGCCTAAATCATCTTGCTTAAAAATTAATTGATATTTTCAAGACACTATTGATTTCACTTGGTAGAAATCAGGGTCATTCTATGTTTCTAGCTGCACATAAAGATGTATGGCTATTTATCCCAAATTGAAAGAATTTGGTTTTACTCAATATATCATTAAACTTGTATTGATTGTGGAAATTTGACTGAGTTTAAATGAGCTGATTTTTCTGAAAGATTATGCAAATTTGAAAACTACAGTGATCTATGTAAAATAACTTTTTGGCCATAAAACACTTTTAGACAAAACTAGGTAATGAGTTTCCTCTTGCTCTTTTATTGCCTTCCTCCTCTTAGAATTGTGATAATTTCTATTCTGTAGGCAGCATATTATCAGGATTGCTCAAAATTGCCTTTTTAAAAAATATTAACTTATCTGTTAAATATTTTACCACTGTTGTTTTCCAAACAAAATTTAATTATCCTCAATGACATCAACATTTTTAGGAGTATTTGTATATGCAGTAAAAAGTGCCATTACTTTGAGGGACATATTGCTCTTGAAAAAATGTGTTTGTGCAGTAATAAATTTTGCATAAATGCAAGTGGCCTCCCATGAACTATCAGGAAAAAAAAAAAAACAAAACAGAAAAACCAAAGTTGGCTGTCATCAGTGTGTTTATTTGTGCATGCATTGTATAGCAAAGACTTTATTTTTGCGTGATATAGGAGCATATACTCTATTAAATGTCAAGCCACACTTTAATATATCAGTTCTAGAATTATGAAAAATAAACAAGAGTTTTGAAGGCTTAGGAGCAAAGCATTTTGATCTGCCATATTGGTCTTGTGGTTTAAGACCAAATGACTATATGAAGGCTAAATGAATTTGTTTACCAAAATGCTTTAGTCACAGAGATATGCAATTTTATAAATTACCTCCCAGTGTTGTGGGAGAGATGGTGCAGCAAGGAAGAGAAGTTGTGTGGGTCAGTGTAGTGGTGTCTTGTATGATCTCCTTGTCCTGTTGTCCTCCCAAAAGCCTTTTCAGAAACTCTTGGTTAACTTCAAAATTCCTAAGTGCCCTTAGTTATGTGTGGGTTGTAAATGACTTGATTAGTCCAGTCAAACTGTGGTGTTGTTTTCTAATTAGCTGTTGCTAGTGCTCCCAATCTGTTTGATCTGGACATTTCTGGGCACTTTTGCACTTCTCGTGGTCAACAGATTTTTGGCATAGCATGGCTGTCTTTTGCCTTGAATACACAAAAACTGTTTGTGGTTTATTCCATTGCTTGGAATGGGTGGTTAAGCATATTTTGTCTACTTCTACTTACACAGAAGGCTGGCTGAGGCTTGTCTGCTTTTACTGATTTTTTTTTCTTTTTGAAAGTAGCAGTAGGAAGTGGTGTAGGATTCAAAGGGATATGCTGTACATCATGTTACACAAGATTAATAAACATCTTTATCTCCACTTATCTATACTGTCTTTTAAACTGAATGCTGATAACAAGGATTCCCACTTTCCTGACAGTAGGTTCATAGTTTATAGTAAGTTTTCTGTTCATTCTCAGCATCTTTTCTTTTATGTCTCTTTTTACTAATCTGGGTGCCTTCATTTCTTTCTTATAGCTTGGGGACTCGGGAGCTTTTGTTTAAAAAGCAAATCAGAAAAGTCTTACTTACAAGGGAAAGTAAACTACAACTTGAAAACTTTAATTTTATCCTTTTTTTCATTTAAAAACAGAGTAAAAAATTAAGGAAGCAATGCCTTATTCTTTTTAGAGTGTATTCTAGTTGGCTGTTTGAATTTGAAGAAAGACTATGAGCAACTTTCATTTACACTGAAAACAATGTAAAGGTGGAAAGTTGTTGTTTGAAGTGAATAATTAATGAAGAAGAAAGTGGAAATGAAACAGTTTCCTTACAATTATGACTGAATTTAAACTTCTGTGACTTCAGATTTGGAAAGCTTAGTAAAGAAACAAATGTTTTGGTTTCTTCGTGATCTGTGCTGTGGTGACCTTTCTTCTTCTTCCACGTTTATGTTGCTCATTCCCCTATTCCCCTATCTATCTGAGCCATAACTCACCTCGTTGGTGCTTATTGACATGACATGTGTCAAACTAATAGGATATTTTTCTGTTGTGAGTGATAAAATGCAAAAGTAAAGGCCCTGAAATATTTAAAACGATCAACAGCCTCCAGGAAAAAATGTAGCTTTATGTATTCAGCCATGCAACACTTGAAAGTGAAGGAACTTGAAGTGAGGGAACTTTTGTTGCAACTTCAGTATCTTACACAGACAGAACCACACTGAGTTGCTGAGGACTTCTATTCCATCTTCCATCATGTCACCTGTGAAAGTGGAAGTGGAATTTTAGTGGCAGAAGGAGAGTGTGAAAAGATTTGAAAAATGGGATTATTATGCATATTAATGAAGTAAATTTAATGCTCCGTGCCAAAATAAATATAAATTATACCCATAGGATAGCAACAATAGAATTTTGAAGAAAATGGTCCTCTTTAAGTGACTTAAGGATTAACATGACCAATCAGCTTAACATAAACACCCTCCTACTCTATTTGACGTAACAGAGTATATAATTTTGGAAGCAAAGAACGATTAGGTAGATTGAGAGATGTTTATGATCAATAATTGGTATTGATTTTGAGGCTCTGTTACTTTAGAAAGTAGCGGGGGCCAATATGAGCTGCTTGAGCAGTGAAACAGATGGTCCCAATGACCTGTTACTGCAGGAACTATCTCTAGTTGTGTTCAGAGGTCTGTAGCCATCTTAAAAATCTGTAAATCTATTAAGACTACTAAAAGTGCACACTTTAGCTCATTAAGGTCATGTAGTTTCTGTAAATTTTGTGGAGGCCAGAGGGAATCATTAGTCATTTAGTGTAATCTCTAGAATAGTGAAGGCCATAGAATTTTGTTCCGGGAGCACTTTTTTTTTTCTTTTCTTTCTTTGACAGTTAATTTCCTAAATCAGAAATGCTTTTTTAGAGAGAATAAGGGTTATTTCAATATTTGGAAAAAGTGACAGGTACACAGAGCAGTCTGTGACAGTGCTTCTTCTGTTTCTTGTGCATATCCATAGTCAGTAAACAATAAGCATCTTAATCTTAGTGTAAAACTGAAAATATATGTACAGTTTTAAAAGAAATCTAATTAAAAGATTTTTTTTTGTAAAGTACAGATTTTAAAATCAGTTAAGTGGTGGTTTTGAATCTGTGACACATGAATTTTGGGATGACATTGTAATGGCTGAAAAAATGTGCACTGAGGGAGCTCAGATAAGCTAAGATGGAAATCTGGTTATACACAGTACAGGAAGCTCTCGCTCTCTGTTACTTTCACTATTTGTCTCAATAAGCTTAAAAGCTCTGCAGACAAACTTGCATGGACATAATTAGCTTGCTGTGTGGAAATTTGGCTGGAGGACTTTCACGAGTAATGCAAATAAACTACCGTTTGAAACTGTGCATCTTTCAAACTGCTCCTAATTCAAGCAGGCTATAGCAAGAAATATGTAATGTAGGTATGCTGTCTGCTGCTTGGTCAATGATCATATACTGCTGGGTCTGTGGGGACACATAGAGCAGTAGCAAAAAAAAAACACATTTAGACACAAACTCATTCAGTCATCTGCTGCTAAGAGAGGAATGTTTCTTCTCCAAGTTTCTGCATTTTATTTTTAAATAAATCAAACACAGGGATGCAGTTGGGTTTGGAATTTATGTCGTATAGCTCCGTAGCCGTAGTTAGTTGTGTAGGCTCCATCTACAGTCAGAGGAAAGAAATAATAAGTAATAGTAGGTAATTCACTCCAATTCTCTTGGACACGTCCTAGAATGGTACCGACTGACTTGGGAGAGCGCAGTCATCAGCTTTGTGCATCTATAAGATACCCTAAACTTCTCTTTCAGACTATTGCATTCAGTGTAAATAATATATCTACATGCAATTTTCCTAAAAGTCAACGGAAATAGCATGACACAGATTCTTCCTGCAGGCTTGTCTAAATAATTCCTTTTGTAATTATTCTTATAATCTCAACCCTGCATGATCAAGGAGACTGGATGGCATTAATCAAAACACAGGCAGTTTTTAGTTGATATTTAGGAAAAGATGAGTAGGTCCTTACAGAAGAAGATAAGCTATGAATTAGAGAAAAAAACAACATCTTTCTTCCTGCTTAAATATACTCTAAAGAGATAGATAACATATATAAAGACAGTTTTTCTAAAAATCAGATGAAATTGTTTTGTGCTTGCTTGAGCTCCCTCTTTTAAAAACTATTATAATTCTAATCCATGGGTGTGTCTAATCAGCTCATTTTCCTTGTTGATGTGTTCTCAAAAAGCTAAATTGATTCAGATACCTCTGTAAACTTTGTGTGACTAGATTGTAGATCAAAAATGCAATATGCAGCACACTTAAAATAACATGTCCTGTGAAATATGTGCTTATTTTTAAGAGCATAAATGATTCCATAGACAAGTTGACTTCAATGGCAATATTAATTATTTGCCATAGTGAAACGTAGGAAAGTCTGTTCTTCCCTTAAAGGCAGAAGCATGAGTATGATAAAACAATATATTAAATTGTTTGCTGTTTTATGGCAGTCTTGTAATTCACCGAATTAACTGTTTTTAATTGAAGCTTAGGGTTTGACAGTGCATGCCAATCCTTGAATGTCTTTGCTGAAATCCCAAGGAAATTAAATGGCTTGGGAATGTAATTTCTGCATGTTCAACCACCTTCTGTTCTAAACAGTGATCACAATCCTGTGCTTATGTTTTATAATCTGTTTCCATGGAGACAGTACCATACACACAGGGTGGTTGTTCCGTTGCATACAATCAAGTAGGATAAAAATGTTGATTAAAATGTTCACAAAAAATCTTCCCATACAATAATTAAAAAGGAAAAGTGGAAGAAAATAAGATGGAATTTAGCTATCTTTTAAAAGAATCCTTAATCACATAATTGTTCAAATTCTCTGCTTCAGATTCCTTGTCTTGCACTGTTCTTTTTTATAACAATGTAATACTTTTTATTTGAATTTACAATGAAAAAATCTGAGTATTTAAATAAATAATGGCCCAACACAGATAGTTGTCTGACTGCTGCACTATATATGAGTGTTTCTATTACCTTTGTATGATTCCATGGCAAATGAACCTGAAAGGCAGCAACCTCAAAGTCTCCTATCATCCTATTTGAGAGAGAATGAAAAAAATCCATTTTCAGAATGATTTTACACATAAAATCTAAAACATGTTTTGCATAGCTTTTACAAATAAAGAAAAACTTTTCAGAACGTCTCATTCAGTTTAATCATTAATTGCTTTTGACTGTAGTACTACATAATAGTCTTGGATGTGTATTACAAAGACAAAATGTTATAAATCTACATCCTATACTATAGGCCTGATCTTTTTTCCTTTTGAATCACTGTTATTGTAGAAAACTCCAGTGGCTTTCTGAGCACTATACAAGATACATATTTATACTGTGATTCAGAATCTCATGCAAGTGTGACTATTCATATTCTTAAACATTTTGCTAAATCAGACTGTAAAGTATTCTTGCTTTGTCTGGCTCTCTGTATAAAAGACAGGCAAGTTAAACTAAGAGTCTTGAAAAGTCTCAATTGAACTTGCTGCATCAACCATAGGTTAAATAGTTTGGGATATTTCCACTAGTTTTCTTTTTCACTTTCATATATTGTTAGTGTGTCTGAGACTTT
>NW_010581712.1:72906-110310 GCF_000705375.1 Tinamus guttatus | reverse complement strand
AAGTATCACTGAGAGAGGATACTGAATGCATGGCTGTCCTTGACAGAAAGCAAAAGAAAGAAGCACTCAGTTTAAATGTATGTACATCATAACTAATGTTTGTAATATACCAAAGATAGGATTTTGCGTAAACTTTATCTCTGGCATCTTGGTTTTCATGGTTTTAAAATGGGTTTGAAAATGAGCTAAATGCAGATATTTTTGTCTTGCTATATAGCAGCTGTAACATTAATATAATTTCACTAATGGGACAAATGTATCTGTTGTTACAATGCATTTCAGTAAATAAATATTAAGAAAACTTACTTGGTCAAGTGATTTTATGAAACATGCCCTACTTAAAATAGACAATATGGGATTTCAAACTCTTCAGTGAAAGAAGACTTTACAAAAAAAGCATATTGAACAAAAATCATAATATGATAAAATGTAATTAAATATAAGATTGTTAGGATTAGGATAAATATGCATTGTGTCCTTATAATTGAATTTTTAATTGAATATGTTGCTACCTGAATCCATCATTTGCCCCTCACCCCCAAAAAACCCTTTTACCAGACATTCTCCAACTTTTGCTTTAGCTGTTTACAGTTAAAATGGTTGAGTGATTGTTCTGAGAATAAGCGTACAGGAAAAATAATGGCTATAGCATCTACTGGATGCCCTTCATATATTTCTTAGAGGAAACCCAGTTTGTGAAGGCATATGTTCTGCAAACTGAGCCCACAACCACTGGGAGCAATACATAGACTCCAAATCTGTCAGCATATCACAACAAAACTGTATGTATCTACTTAGCATGCTGACAAGAACACCAATAAACACAAAAGTGAGGCCAGAATTCTCACTTGCTGATAAGCTCAATTAATTATATTATGGAAGGCTTTCCAGACTTCTTGTTTGGATAGAGTAAAAATTTACAACTGCCATGTGTTTGACCGTGATCTGTTTGTAAAGCGCATTTCCTTCACTGATGGGAATTGGTATTCAGATACTAGTTTAATAAGGAGATTTTAATTTTCAGTCCTTTCTTAATCCTGAAAATGTACCTGGCTGTGCTGAAGATGGACCTGTGTCCACTGGAGTCTTCAAAAGTATGGGAGGCTGTGAATTAATTGAATTGTTTGTTTCAGTACATAAGGAGTTTTAGAGAAAAAGATCCCCATAAATTTTTTGAATAAAATTATTAATTTTAGTCAAATATCTTAATATAGTCTGTGAAAATAATATTCCTAAACTTCCTTTTGATGTATAAGGTATAGATTATGACGTTCATTATAGCATTCAATGGCATTCATTCTGGCATTCAATAAAGAATAGTGATAGCATTAGTTTTTAGAACTGTAGCTCTACTTTAAATGTTAGAATGTATAAAATATATTTCACCCAGATTTCACCCACTATTCTCTGACAATCTGTGAATTAAAAAAAAAAAAAAAAGGAACATGCTTCAGTATTTTCAGAGGAAAAAGTTTCTTTATATTATTGAACCCTGAAGGATTTGAAGATTTAGGTGAGAAACTTTATTTTGCAGTCACTGATGAGAGTTTGGGTAGAAGTGGATGTTGCCATGACAGTTGCAGGAGGCACATGATAACCTTGGTCTTTGGGCCAGCATTACTTGTTACAGAAAAATTGATTTGGATGTGAAGAGATGAGCAATTTTTGAGATGATATTGAGTACGTGATAGTTTAGACTTTTTCATTTGCCTACTCTGGTCTACTGATATTAAAGGGATTGCTTATTTTTAAGAGTAAAGTGTTCTGGGAAAGGTGCTATAGAAGAACAAACTATGTTTAAGATAGGTTATGAACCATTGCTGTGCACACTGAAAAACAAAAAGAAACAAACAAACATTTGGTAGATAAATATTTAGGCAAATAAATTACTAATTTTAAACTACTAGTTAGTTTGTCTGTCTTTCTTTGCACACTGTCCCAAATTGTGATAGTCTAAAAATAAACATTAAAACAGCCCTGAGATGACCCTTTTGATCATATTCACAGGAGGCTTTCTTCATATAAAATTCAAGTTGACAGCATTGTGAATAGAGAAATATAGCTGTAGATTCTGTGTGATTCACATGTTACCTTGCAAATGTGCTCACATTTTGATGCTAGAAATAGACAGTTGCAAGTAATGAGATAGACCCTAGTGGGCAGCAAATCAGATGAGTTTCCCAAGTGTTTAAAAAGAAGGATTTACACTTCAAAATTCAACAAACTTTGTGACAAGCAGAGGAAAATGTCCAGATTGTCTCAACATTGAGGATTTTGTTGCCACTTGGTGAAGTGGGAGTTGGATAAGGTGTTGGAAAACTGCAAACATGTCAGGGTGCAGAAGGCAGAAATCTTGGATAAATGCCAGGCTGGTCTGTCTGGGCTAAAGGGTATTGAAGAGTTCAGGAAGACCATTTGCCCATCGAGTGGCTGTGATGACTGCAGGCTATTAAGCTCCCTACCCATATCAGCTTGGGAACAAACTTTAAAAAAAAAAAAAAAAAAAAAAAAATCAGTAGGGCAATTTCCCTCGTTTAGCACCTGTAAGTAATACAAATTGGTTGTGAATTGCTGCTAGTTTTTTGGGGGTAGCAGAAAGAGGATTCTGGAGAAGATTGATTTTGCCTCAAGTCCTTCCTTTAGCTGTTATACTATTACTGTACACTGAAATACTGTTTAAAAAACTTATTCTTGAAAAGGCCTTGCATTTACTTTAATCTAAACATCTTCTCACTGCTCTATGCTTATTTTCATCAGTTATACCTTAAACCTTTAAGTTTAATTTGTACTTACTATTTCTAAAACAAAGGATGGGAGGGCAGGGGGAAGAGGAAGGGATGGGAAGGAATCTTTGTAGTTCTATTATTAGACTGGAACATAGATTGTTCCAAAATAAAAGCTAGAAATATATCTAAAACTACTAATATATATCTAAAAACTACTCTACAGTTATTTCTATAACATTGCTGGAAATAATTTTCACGCCACAGGGACCTGTTCTGGGGGAGGCAAGGTCCAGCAGCCTCAAAGGCACTTCACTGATGCTTATTCGGTAAGGCTTTTGCTTCTAGAGAGTGGGTAATTCCTAATTGTGGAAGAATCTTAGTTTGGCATAGGAATAAAAGACTAATCTGTTTGTTAATAAGCATTTATTGTCCACATTAAAATATGGTATTTGTTGGAGAACTGCCTAAAATTCTTATGGAAACCTAATAGCTCACTGTAGTCTGTAAATCAATGTTCTCTCTGAAAATGGTACCCTTAGTTTGTACTTAGATGATTAGGAAAAAAATAGGTAGCTTCTTTTGCCCTCTTTTTTGATTGGGCTTATTCTTGCAGTTTGTGGATAATTGGTGAAGGTATTTAGGCTATAGGGCCCTGACCCCATGATTGAGTCTAACCAGGTGGGTAGCTGTCACTGCAGGAAACCCTACTGAATCCAAACAAAACACACAGTTGCCTTCTGCTTTTAATTAAGAAATGATAAATTGCTCATTTCTTTTGTTTTTCCTGCAGCTGACAATTTCGTTGGGAAAATCAAATCACTGTATATTTATCAAGCTCATAATAAGTGTAAAATATTGCTCTTGCTGTGGTAGAGATCATAAGGCAGAGTTTACATAAATTAAAATTTTAGTGCAAAAATAACTGATTGGTGGATACCTAGCTCTTAAAGCACTTAAGCTTGCAAGGTATCTGCCTTTCTGAAATCAAAT
This sequence comes from Tinamus guttatus, assembly GCF_000705375.1. The sequence continues at coordinate 106,594 of NW_010581712.1, read as the reverse complement.
TTCCTAGTTTCTTGCACTGCTATGTATATGAGTGCTGTTAGGAATACTTTGCTTTAGTAAATTCAGTCCCAACATCCATCTGAAGTCTTCTTGGGAACCAGAAAATAAAAGAATATGACCTGGAAGCTGTCTCACAGCATCAGACTCCATGAAGAGACAGCTGTTGTGGGTTTCCTCCTACTGCCTCTCATGGTAGAGCAGGTGGGTGCTCCCGTCTGCATTTCTCCAGGGCGATCTCGTAGCGATGCAGGGCTCCCAGAGGTGTGTTGTGTAATTCTGACTGCTACGTGCTGCCTGTGGTACTTCTGCTTCAGCTAGCCAGTCCTCAACTTAATGACTGGTCTGTAGACACAAAATATTGCATTCACAAAATATTTTTCCTGTGGCTGCATGAATATTTGTGTTGTTCTACTGTGTGCTCAGTTTAAGGAGATTAGCTTAGAGTGACTTGTAGTCCTTTGGAGAACCTCACCTTTGGAAGTGTTTGGTGAAGGCTCGAATCTCCAACAAATGACAAAGGCCTCTCGCTTCCCAGGTCAGAGCTCACAAAGGTGGCACCAAAATCAACCCTTTTAAAAAGCAAAACCATCTTCACCTCTTTCAACATATACTTATAGGTATCTTCCTATAGGATATCAACTGTCTGGAGGGCTCCCCATATACTCAGTTCTTTAAACTCCACAAGAGTATAGGGTTATGGGATTTAGTGTAATTTGTTGGTGTATTTGCTGCCTGCTCTGAGAAGGGAGTCAGGTTCTATGAAAATTTCATAAGGTTATTTTCTTAATAGGATACATAATAAAATCCTCAAATTCAACTGGGAATTATGCATGTATACTATAGCGTAGGTATGTATACTGTAAGTAGGAATGAATTCCTTACATATGCAAAAACACTTCAGGTATTCCTTGGCATTTTGGAATTCAAAAACTCAGGAGTAGGAGGTTATTATGAATGCACTGAGCAATTGATTTTGCTGGTATCCAATATCAGAAGAGACTAATTTGGAACCAATCTTTCGTACATGTCAGTACGACAGTTGGAGTAATTTGTGCTAAATAAAGGCCAACAAGAACTGCAGCTCAGGCGCTTCTAATACTTAAGAAAGTACAAGAGCTTCCACTGAGATGCTCTTTGATCAGAATAACTTGGCAGCCATGGAAAAAAGAAGTCATGTGGGTCTTTGTCCTTAGATTTTATATTCCTCAAATGAGCAATGTCAATTGCTTTACCCCTTGTAAAATTGGCTGGTGCTGTACAAGTTAGTAAGGTTCTGTACTTGGTCACAGTCCAGTCAAAATGATTGCCTCCTTTGAACCTCAGCAAAACTCTGGCCTCACTGAAATTGCTCAGTTTGTCTACTGACATCATTGGGAAAAAAAGAGGTTTGTACCTTTGTGCTTTTAATAAAACAGTCTTAGAACCTTTCCATCACTGATTTGCTATATCATAAAGAACTGATTATGTGTGATATGCTATCTATGTGCTATATTTTATTATAAATTATTTTATTATAAATGTTGTCTTACTGTGCAAAAAGCTTTATAATCATAGAACTAAAACGGGAGAATTTTTATATTCTCTTCTTCCACTAATCTTTATTTATTTATTTTATTATTATTATTTTCTGGAGGTTTCATTTTTTTCTCTGGGTTTCTTACTTTTGGTTGGCTGCTGAATCTGAAGAAGAAAACTGAACTGTTTAGAAAAAACTCAGAAAGGCCTAGAAGAACTTAATATAAAATATTTCAGAGAGAAGCCACTTGTGTATATGACAGATATGGTTAATATTTTAACATTACATGGTAAAAAGTCAATTACCAGTCTATTGCTCTGCTAGTGCTTATATGCAAACGCATTCAAAGCCATTTAGGAAAAGCTGCCTTTTCCCCAGGCAAGCAGAGCCTTTAGAGCGCTAGAGTTTAGATTTGGGCATGAGAACTCTAAAATGTTGACTGAATGGACAAATCATTATAATGACCTTGTTGTCCATCTGACCTAAATCTGGAAGTCATAAATGAGGAGGGAATTTTGTTTGGAGGCTGGCAACCATAACAGATGAGCAGACCTGGGGTCTACATGGCAATCTGTGTCTTCTGGTTGTTAATGTACTGGCTTGACGCTCAGGAGAGCCCTGTTGTTCCTCTCTTCACATCTACCAAATGAGCATAATGAAATTCTTATGAAATTCTTTGTGACTCATTGAGCAAAATCACTATAAAAACACAGGAATTATTTGTAATTTATTGTATTTATTTTACCTTAGAATATCCATTTGGTAGTTTGAGATACTTCGTGCTTTGGAAAGAGACCAGTATCACAACTTATAATTTTTTCCTGCTGTCTGTGTTCTGACTAGCTTTGTTTTTATTTGCATATTGAATCTCAAGCCTGAAAAGATTTCAGGTTTCACAGTGTTGGGATTTCTGAATTGCTTAACAGTCTGTGAGAACCTTTTGATTTTGTTTTCCTAGCCTCAGTTAAAATAACCTTTCTGCACTGTTATAGAAGAGTTAGTGAAGTAATCCAACTGAGACGGCAGATCCTTAATGCTATGAGATAGTTTTGCTTGACAAACATGCTCTTGCAACTGGTTCCAATAGGCTGAATATCTTGATATGCTGCTCAATGCACACAGATCAGTAGGCAGTAGCTGTAACTGTGCTTTCATTTTTGTAAAAGTGTGAAAAATGTATATGTTATAGAGGGAAATATGCCTGAAAATCATAACTGTCATTTCAGATTTGATATCACCCTCAGAGCCTTAAAAGAAGCAGTTCCTGTGAAGTTTGAATACCAAAAACTTTTATTTTACAGACATATTTGTGCTCCTGTAATTAAAAGCCCAACATATTCAGAATGCTTGTTTGTGAAAAGATGGAATTTAGCTATCAGGAAATGTTTCTGAGCTGAAATGTGGCAGATAATCTTATTCCAGCCACAATATATTTTAAAGTTGAATATATTTTTGTCAAGTTGTGATATAGAAGTCAGTAGATTCAGATCACAGGTCTGGGCTGCTAAAACAAGATCACTAAAAATGCTTTGGATTTTTTCCATAAAATGTTATCCCTTTTTTTTTTTGGCATAATGTATCACAACTGCACATCATGTGTTGAGATGATGTACAAAACTTTTGCATGCTATGCACTGTTACAGGGTACAGTGAAAATCCTTACACAACAGATATTAAGAAAAATAAAAATTAAGAGGTCTTGCAGCTTTGTATGATCTTTTGATTTCTTTCCCTTTTCTGTACATGATTCAAAACATGACAAACATGTTGGAGATTACAGGGAAAAATTAAATATCAGAGCCATGCAGAGCACACAATACAATAAAATGCATTAGAATCATAGAATCATAGAATGCTTAGGGTTGGAAGGGACCTCTAGAGATCATCTAGTCCAACCCCCCTGCATACGCAGGGACACCTAGAGCACGTGGCACAGGACTGCATCCGAGCGGGTTTTGAAGATCTCCAGAGAAGGAGACTCCACAACCTCTCTGGGCAGCCTGTTCCAGTGCTCTGTCACCCTCACTGTTAAGAAATTTTTCCTTAAGTTCCTGTGGAACTTTTGGTGCTTCAGTTTCCGGCCATTTCCTCTAGTCCGATCAGTGGCCACCACTGAAAAGAGACCATCACCGTCCTCTGCACTCCCTCGCCCTTTCCTCTAGCCCTATCCGGGGCCACCACGGAAAAGAGACCATCACCGTCCTCTGCACTCCCTCCCTTGAGGTACTTATAGACACTGATTAGATCCCCTCTCAGCCTTCTCTTCTCCAGGCTGAACAGGCCCAGCTCCCTCAGCCTCTCCTCATAGGGCAGATGTTCCAGGCCCCTGATCATCCTTGTAGCCCTGCGCTGGACTCTCTCCAGCAGCTCCACATCCCTCTTGTACTGTGGAGCCAAGAACTGGACACAGTACTCCAGATGCGGCCTCACCAGTGTCTATAAAGTGTCTATAAAATGCATATCTAAATGAAAATCGTGGCACAGTTCTAATTGCACTAAGCATTTGTATAAATTGTGTTCCTGGAAAAGTCTCTGATGGTGAATGCATACCCGGCATGCAACAGCTGATCATCCAAGACAGGTTGTCTCATGTACCTGCACATCTGATACTGAAGTGAAGTCCTATTTGGAAAGTCAAAACTCAGGCAAGATGCGCTGTAGGTTCCAGGATTAAGAAAGGCAGCTTTACCAAATAATGACATGTGGTACTTAATATAGATTTTCTTATGGAACTCCTTATGCTGATTTTCTTGGCAGAGGGTAACGACAATATTGTTTACGGGATCTGCCTGGGACAGGCACTGCTGTGTTGTGCTGCAATGACAGTGCCTGCTGTGAAGAACATATTGCTTGAATCAGCAAGACAAACAGATGGTAAGAGTGGAAAAAGAGGCACAGATAAACTGACTTGCCCAGGATCTCCGGGTAGACTAGTGCCACAGACATGGTCGGAAGCCATCAGCCTGGGAGAGGAATCTGGAGATCCAACAGGCCAAAAATGGCTTTGTCTGGTCCCTGCCAGGATGGATATTAGCTTTGGGAATGAGGAGCAAAGCAGGGCTAAGAGTCTGCAGCCACCCTGACCGCCCTCGCCGCAGCCTGGCTCTCAGCACCAAGTGCAAGGAGGACCTGCGTGTCCTTACTCGCCCCACAGGCCTTCCCAGGGAGTGGAGCTGAAGTGTTCCTAAACACAGCATAGTAAACTACAGGAAAAAGCAAAAGGTGAGAGAATCCTTTAGGACTGCATGCCGTGATTCAACAGCACAAGCAAAGGAGCAACAGTATAGTCTGCTCCCACATAGTTTGGAGATGAATTCATAAGCCTCACAGCAGTCTTCCCAGCGAAGCAAGAATAACCATGCTGATTTTACAGATGGGTACACAGATCCTGAGCTTGTCTGGGGCCGGATCCTGAGGGAGCTAAGGCTGCTCAGCACATTGAAGGATGCAGAACCACAATTTATTAGTGGTGCAGCAGAGCTCGGACCTGTTCACAGGAGTCCCACCACCTGCTCTAGTTACTATTTCGCTAGACCAAATTTGCATGACAATGAACAGAAGAAACATGTTTCCTAACGAACATTGCACACAAATCAAGCCACCTTAAAGTAATTATGTAATAGGAATTTAAGACACTGTATAGACTTTATCTACAATCTGAATGCACTTATTTTTTCTCACTCCTAAATAGAATATTGAGACAAAATAAATATCCTTTTTGGATATTTAATAAAAATCTTGTAGTTGAAAGCACTCTGTCTGGCATGGTAAACACAAGCAATGTGCTTTCAAATGTCACCTGTCATTTTCACCACCTGTGACAGGCAAGGTCCTAATCTTGCAATGGAGCCCACCGAAAGACCGCTGTGTCCAATGTGGAAGGCCTCCAACTTGAACAAGGAGGATCACATTGATTTTAGTTGGACTTTGTCTGACCATTTAATGTCCTCCCTTATGACTCTCCCAGGAAGTCAGAGAAGACTTTAAGAGAAGTTAATACTGCAACACAGACATGCACTTGCACATTTGAGATATGTTTAATATACATACACAAGTCCCTGGTTTTTTAAATAGTAAAATAAACAAGAAAGGCGGGGAAATAAGTAGCAAAACCCTCTCTCAGATCATTAGTGTAAACCTAGTTCTTGGCACATTATGGAAAATTAGTAGCTTTTAAGAAAGGGCTTTTAATTGCTTAATCTAAGTAATGTGGACAATGGCATACGTGTTTTATTTTAGGGTCTATCTAGCCCACTCAGAAAATGTAATGGACCTAATTTTCATTTAGTATAGGTCTGTGCAGTTCCTAAAACATCTAAATGGCTATTAATTTAATCAGGTAATTTAACTATAGCTCTAGAAAAGGCCACCAGCTAGTTGTCACGCAATGATTATGAGGATGACATTTCTATCCCATGATGCCAGAGGCAGACTTTGATACATCATTTTCTTTTTGAAGGTTAAACTCAGATAACCTGCCTTTGGCATTTAATTAGCTACATATTAAACACTCTTTTAATAATAAAATGATTAAAAATTTTATTGCTTCTCAAATGAGGCCCTTTTAGATAGATTTAATGACTTGGTTAGAGCACTGTAGTTTGTGAACCAAACCTTAGTTGGACCAGTATATAGTATAATGATATGCTTTACGGCTTGCAAAATCTGTATTTTATTCAAATGACTGCCATAATCATTTTGGGCATACTCCCGCTGGACGCCATCTGACCTGGGCTGTGCGGTACTGCTTGCCGTGTCAGTGTGCCACTCCCCTTCCCCCTTCTTGCCTAGTTTAAAGCCCTCCTAACCAGGTTGGCCAGCCTTTTGGCAAAGAGACGTGTGCCCCTCTTGCTAAGATGGGTCCCATCATTCCCCACTAGCTGGTGGTCATCAAACAGAGTCCCATGGTCATAGAAGCCAAAACCCTGTTGCCAAGCCCAGCGGCGCAGCCAGTTGTTAAGCTGCCATATTCGCCTTCTCCTCCTTGAGTCCATTCCCCTCATTGGCAGAATAGAGGAGAATACTACCTGGGCACCTGTACCTTTGATGGCCATAATATTGGCCATTAATATAATCAAACTCAAATGTGTCTTTTCCCTAATATTCATGATTTACTGAATGACAGATATTTGGAGTAAAATTTAGGAATAAAATGCAGGAATGAAAGACAGTATAATACCAAACTGAATAGTATGTTAAACCATCAAAAAAGAACATGTGGGAGAGTAAAGAAGACAGAGAAGTAATTCCCAGTATCCAAAAGCAAAGAAATTCAGTATTTGGATGCAGTTGGTTTATAGTATAGTCCCACAGGACTCAGTTAACAGGACAGATGTCTAGATGGAGCAAAGGAAACACAGTTCACATACAAAGAATTTTTCTTGATGTCAGCCAAAGGTTAATCGGCAATGAGATGAACAAAGACTGATCATTTAATTCTCATCTCTTTATTTCAAATGTCTCAGTGGGATGTAGCAACCAGAGGGCAGTTCCTTTGGAAAGAACCTTAATATAAATGAGAGGCCTTTTGTAGGCACTTGTCCTGTTGATAGTGTAAAATATTTTGATGCCTAACCCACCCACAGTCCTAAGGTTGTTAACACAGCTGGGAACTGCAAAAGGGTTGGGAAGGTTTAAGCCTCTGTTTACAAGAGTAGAGATGGTTTTTGTGTTTGTAATAATGGACTTGCTTCTCTGGCTTTTATGAGTATTTCAGCACTTCAGACAGATGGCAAAATCATCAATGAACTGCAGCTCTTGTAAGAAGAGTAGGGAGAGGTGGTGACTAAAATTGCTATATTTTGGTTTTATGGATGCTAATCTACACTTTTTAACTGCACTGAGATAAAACAGGGTCCCAAGGAGAACACAGAATGAAAATAGCATGTACTTACTTCAGATTAAACAACTGCTGTGCATGAGGGTCATGTATGGATTCTGCATGTTTTACGTTATAAATGATCTTCATGAACTGGTCTACAAAGATGAAATTATAATAGCCCAACATAGAACAGCTGGTGAAGAATACTGAGAGAATAATCAGATTCAGGGAACAAATACACAGAGTAAATACTGAGTGTAACAGAACCTGAACAGAGAAATTATGAGGATAAACATAAATATGTATAAATCATAAATAGATGGAGATCAACAATTACATTCCTGGATACCACCAAAAAATCACCAAAAAATAACATAATCTGTTTCTTCCAAAACCAGATTCAAAACATTTGGATTTACCTGCTGTTGGATATGTACACCACAGCCAGCAATTTAGAAATAGTATTCTCTTTTAGGCACTTGTGTACCTTTTTTGTAAAAATGATACAATATTAGTTTTTCTACATCTTTGCATCCCAACATATAGGAACTCTTGGACCACTGTCTGTAAAATTGTATAAAAAAGGCATCGATGACTATTCCTAAGGGCTAACTTCAGGAGTGTGTTTTCCTGGTGTTATCTATGATTTGAGAAAGGATAAAGACAAAAGAGATTCTCTAGATTTATTCAGGCAGGGTCTTAAATTAGGTTCTCTGCATCCATTAACAGTAAAGGGAGTCAAGAGTAACCAGCTTTTAGTGTCTAGAATTAGCTTTTATGAATATTCCCTCTCCCTCCTACACATATTCTCTCCTGTGTTTATTTTTGTCAAAATGTGAAACTCTATTCCTGAATGCTTTAATTGAATTTAAACTGTGGTGTTAGCTTGCATTGCTGATTCTTTATATTGAGGTGACTAAAATAAAGTTCCAGATATTCAGCTTTGTTAACTAATATGCAGTGAATAACTGTGGAAATAGCTCTACATTTAGATTCTGCTCTTTACTTTTATAGGATCTGAGTTGTATACGAGTAGCCAATTGTTTATGTTTTTGCATATATCTTAATTTTTATTTATTTATTGTGCTTTCTAATTTTGATCCTACTTTCCAGGATATACGGGACATATTCCCAAAATAAATTGGGCAAGAAAATAATTCGCCAGTTATGAGGAATAATTTCTATATCCCAGCCTTCCTAGCCCAGCCCAGATCTATATCTCCAGCTTTCTTGATTTTTAAAAAAGAACATACAAATCTAAATCTGTGGAACAATAGATTTGTTAGTATTACCTTTTTTTTTTTGAAAAAAATGGCATCACAAAAATTTAATTATGAAAAGTGAGAAGAGGGGGATGTGCACTAGTGAGTGGGATTGCTTACAAGCAGAGTGGGATTGCTTATAAGCAGAAGGATTTAAAGATTCTTTTCCTTGAGGCGTCAATGATAACAAGGGAAAATGTTTTTTTAGAAATAATTCTATTTATTTTGTCCTGCAGGGAATGAAACAAATAAATGAAGAAAGCAAAATGCTTGCCCCTTCCTGGCCATAAATTGTTCATTGTTCAAAATGATACGAGTTGTCAAAGGTAGAAGATTGCATACTGTCGCTTGAAAAAGTATTAATTATTTTTCATATATGGCTGTATTCTCTTTATAACATACTCTTTTTGCGTTGTTGTGACTTGTCATTTTCAGTGTTTCAGACAAGAAAAAAATATGTTCTTTAGAGTAAGTAATTGAAACTTCAAGGTATGTAGTATGGGCCACTAAATGAGGTCAGTATCAGTTTCTCATTGTCTCAGTGATTTTGGTTATCTTCTACTGACTTATATTGACTTTTCTGTGCCTGTGGCAACTCATTCTACCTCACTTGCACACAAAATTTTAATAAAATAGGCATTAGCAACTAGCAGCTGCTATGGTAGTCACTCAGCAGTCATATGATGTCATTGTGTTCACCTTTCCCTTGCCAGTTTGATTAGTGCTGTCTCTAGGTGAAATAGGAGGGTACTGGATGTGCTTAACCTACTGCATGAGTTGGTGGGATTTTTTTATTACAGATTATTAGCATTTTCAGAAATTCTGGAAGTTTACATTTGATACTTCTGTATTTCCTATTAAAATCCAGGAACCAGAATTAAGCAACCATCAGGCCTTATTAGCTATATTGCAACTGGCTTCATTTTAGTAGTCAGATGGAGACCAGTTGTGTAAAAATTAGCAATGCCAGCAGAAGGATTTCAGTATTACAATGCCGTTTAAAGGAAGTGTTGCTTTGGAATGGGAAAGGATTCTCTCTTGCAATGAGAAAAAAAAAACAGCTTTCAACTTCTACATGATTATTTAAAACTAAAACAAAAATATGCAAGTTTGCTAGAGTTTTATATAGTGCATGTCATAATACTTTGAGTTATTTGCTATAATAGCTACTATTTCTTGCCTTTAGGTGAATTCATGTTAGATATAGTATTCTAAATGCTTGCATGTAAGAAAACATATCTGATGGAACCTTTTCTACATATAAATAATTTTCAGCAACTCGCCATTAGTATTCAATCTGAAGCTCGCAAATCTACTGTACCCTTGCTTTATTTAAAACTTTAGAATTGTTTTGAAAGGATGCATAGTTCCATGACTCAAGCCAATGGGTTAGAAAAAAGGAGAATATAGTTGGGTTCTTTTTAAACTCTAGCTTTGTTTTATGTCCTGAGTAATGATGTTCCGTAAGCTTTGAATTTTGCAGAGTAGAAATGATGATTTTATTAAGGCCTCCTAGGCTATTCAGAGTCTTTATGTAACTGAAGGTTCCTTTATTCCAGAGAAGCACAAAATTTCCCAGGATTCTACTTGAAAATGCGATGACTGGAGGTATTTACTCACGTTTTGGCTAGACAGCAGATTGTGACCATTTCTTTTTTCCTGAGGGCTGGAGGCAATCCTTCATGCACTCCTGAATTTATTGTTGCGTCTTCCTAAGAATAAGAGTAAAGTACTATTTCCAAGGAAGATTTCAAAAGGGGACAAAGCAGAAATGGGTAGTTGGTACTCAAGAGATAGAAAGAATTTGATACAGTTCAAAAGTTAGGCATTTTCTTACACTGAGACTGCTGAGTCTAAAGATGCCATTCATCTTAACTCTAAGAAATGGGCCTTTATTTGTTCATTATTACACTCTGTTAAAAAGCAGCAAAAATAGAAAACAACCAGGTGAAATAAAACCAGCTGCAAAGCACAGATGTTGTGCAGCAAAAAGGATGCTAATAGAAACAGAAGAACTAAAAGTGGCTTCTGCCTAGTTCTCAGTATTTCTGGAATAGGATGGGCAATTTAATCTCCAGATAGAACAGTATTTCCAAATTATCCTAAAATTAGTCCTTCCTTGGCAAAATGGGTAGCACTGTCAAGTGGAGAACAGCCTGATACATTTAATCTTTTAGGTGCCTTGTCATGCATTTTTCTTCTTGCAGAAGTGGATGCTCTCATAGCTGAGGAGCTATCAGCATCTGCATTGGAATCTGTGCCGACTGCCATAGGCTTTAGTATTTTAACTTTTACTACTCTTCTAAATATTATAACTTCTGTAGATGTCAAGGTTAGTGACCTATTAGATACATGCTTATTCCTGGATTTTAGGGAGGTAATCACAATTTAATAAAAAAAGGTAAATCTATTAAAAATCTGAAGCTTAGTGCTTGCCAGTACAAGCTTTTCTTTGACCTTCAGCTGGAAAGACTACAATATTGAAACAACTCTATCTTAGTCTGCTGCTCCAATTAGTAAAGATCTAGTTACTCATCCAGTTGATTTTTTATTTTTCCCCTGGAAAAAAAAGGTATTGCAGTCTCTTTTAACTTGATTGTCTTTTATGCTAAAGGTTCATTTCTCAAGAAAATTTTCTAGTTTATCTTCATTTTTTCCCACATGGCAAGGCTATGATGGTACCAACTGATTGCATGATTCGGTCTTTCTTACTTCAATCCTTGGTTCTAAAGAGAATAGTCAGTCTTCCAAAATAACATACAGAGTCAATTTAGGTTCTTATATAATTCATAGGAATAAGTGTAAAGTGCAAGAAGAGTATGTCAAGAACATTTCATTTCAGAGAAAATATTCATGCACTACCTACAGAAAGAGATTTTCAACATAAATCTTTAAATCTATCTACTTCTTGTTCCCCATTTTTTCTGTATTTTTCCTATTGCAAACCAAAAATGGAAACCTCTGTTTCACTTCCACTTTAAATATGTGAAATAAAACTTACAATCTTTATGAGCTTAATGTAGCCATAAACAATAGTTGTAACTATAAACCACTACAAGAACTGCATGTTCATTAACCCTGAGCTAAACTATTTTGTTCCATTAGAGAAATAACCGTATTGAAAGTAAGTGAACAGATAACCAGGTAGGTGTCAGTGACTTTATGATGTATCCAAAAGTGAAATAATACTGTATCCTTGATAAGCTTTTTTTCTTTTTTTTAACTGAAAAATCCACTTTTTCTGTTGAAGCAATTCTTGACCAATTTTGTGTATGGCGGTATATTATACTATCTGCCTATGCTGACATACAGAATTAGGATGTGTGCTGGACACACAGAATCCTCTAAAACTTGTGCCAAGGCACTGAAACTTTCTCTGTCACACCAGCTTCTGATACCTTCCAGCGATTATTTTTGTGTCTCACAATTGCCTCGGTGGCATTGAATTGTCAATATATTTTTATTCTTCAGTGGCTGCGAGTTGGCTTCACACAAAGCATCCAATCTTGAAGTACTTTTAGATGAAGTTCTTTTGACTGTGAGTAGTATAGAGTGACTAACTCATTTCAGATGTGGTCCCATAGAGAAAACATGGCATATCTACCATACAGTGTGTGGAATCTAAAAGAGAAAACTGGGAATTGAGGTTAAGCCAATAGTTAAAAAAAAAAAAAAAAAAAAAAAAAAAACACCCTTTGGCCATTAAAAAATACTCATTCAAACCTAAGTTAAAAAAAAAATGCTTTTTAGAGTGTAAACAGAGCAACTTAAAATTAAAGTCTTCTTGCCTACTATTAAATCACCCATTTTTTTTTCTCTCTCTCTCTCTTTTTTTTTCTTTTTTAATGGTAATATGTTCCCTGGCTAGAACGGAGGCAGTACATAACAATGCCTTTGTGATGGCTGAGATGAGGTGATTTCTACCACTGAGCTTAGCGGCTTCCTGAGCAAAGCATTTTAAAGCAACAAAACTAGATATAATAAATGTGTTATTTAGACAGGTTCTGCTACATTTTATCTGACTACCCAAAGGGACTTTGGCTTTGCTATTCTTGTATTCCCCATCTCACGGAGCTGTCATGTAGTATAATGGTATTTAATGAATTGCATTTGGAAACAGGTTCTACTCAAGGTCACTAAGATTTCAAACCCCATAACCTACTCACAGTAATCTACCTCCAGTTATTATCGTTCTACTTTAGTATTGCAGGATAAAAAAAAGGAGTTCTGTCATACTATAACTGAGAAAGGAAAAAAAAACCCCACTACATTAGAAAAAACTATTCATGAAATGGGGAAGAACAGTATCAATTACTGGTCTACTGAAGTTTAAAGGGAGCTTTGCAATTGTCTTCCTAAATGACTTGATCCTAAACTTCAGGAAGTTAAGTCAATTTAATGTCAAATGATGTTTTGAATTTATTTTGAGCATTTGAGCAAATGGATTTTAATGGAGAACATGGCAACAAAGAAACTTAGACTCTTTAAATCTGATTTTAAACCTTGCACAGAGACACCCAAAGCTCTCTCTGTACTCATGGAGAGAAATGGGAACGAATTATGCAGCTTACTGAAAGTCGCGTTGCACTATTGAGGTCCTCCCTCTCTTTGCACTGGTTATCTGCCGAGCTTAGCATGAATTTTAATTTAGCATTAGGTGGGAGAAACAAGGCTTGCTGATTTCCTCACAGGATTTGACGCATCTGCTGAGGGAGACTTGAGTAAACAAACGATTCAGTCTTTGTTTGACCTAAAGTTTGACAAAAATTACAACAGCATAACCCAAGTGTAGCAGTAATAAAAATCTTATTTCAGTTTGTGTCCTCAGTCCTCAAGGAAATTGAAATGGAACCTGCATATGCTTCCTTTTATGTCTACTTTTCCACATGCTTTAGTAGACATTGGATTGTACCAATAGGGTTAAATCCACTGTCCATTGAAACAAATGAAATTATATCCCTTAAATCTAATAACCTCTATGTCAGGCTTGCTGTAATTTTTACAGTAGTCTGCACTATATTCTAATAGCTGTCTGAATGTAATGCCTGTGAGGCATTTGGCCACTCACTTCTCGTATCTTATATTAATAGACAGGAGATTTAGAAATTTTGTAGGGAAGGAGAGTTCCTGCTTGTATGCATAGAGCTTTATTTTGGTTAGATAAACAAGTTTTATAAACAAATCCCTCAGGTCATCACTGTTTAATGCTGAAAAGAATATTTAATAGTCTTCCCCTGTCTATAGTAGAACTGTGGGTGAGGGGGAATGTTTCTACTGATTGGAAAACCTAGAATTACATTTTTTTTCTTTTTTTTTGATATGACTTATGGTATGTTTACCTACCACTTCAGTAAATGCCATAGAAAACGGTGTCTACATGCAAGACATTCATAAATCTCAAGAATTTGCTGTAAAATCTCGTGGTTTTCAGGTAAATGCTGGCAAGCTGCAGTATTGTTAGGTGCTGTGCCTATTAGAGACAGTCCTCATCAAAAGCAAAATGCAGCACAACACTAGACTATCATCTCCTTATATCAGAGTAATAATACTATTAAGTCTTGCTGCTCACACTACTTTATGTATTTATATCAGAAGCCAATAAGATTCAAGAGGTGACATTTGACAGATACATATATGAAGCTCTTTCATAAGTCCAGCTTTTTATCTCTCTTTTTAAAAAGAAAATGAAATAAACCTTAGGGTCAGATTCAGGTGTCCTTAAACATGACGAATAGTAATGGTTTACAGGAACAGTCCTCTTGAATTTACTGCAACTAGCTTTTAAAATAAGTTACTAATCAGTTTGAGAAAGGATTCCAGGCTCTCATTGTCAATGTTAAAATTACACCTGAAACCAAGACATTAAGAAATTCACAGCTCAGAGTGTTATATGTTATATGTGTATATATATATATCATTAATTAGCAAGAACAGCAATATTTATTATTAACTCTGGATAGTTTTGTTTTATCCAGGAAGCACCAGTGGCAGGAATTACACTTAAATAACCTTAAATGTTATAATCACAGTGCAGAAATTATGAAAAAAATGTTAATATGCTGTGTTTATTGATGAATTTTTATTTTTACTTTTATATCACATTTCCTGGTTTGTCTAACAAAGAGACTCTCGCTTTTATTTTGACATCTAATATTCATTTATTTTATTGTCACCTAATTTGATTTTTGTAGGTTAACCAGTAAATATTATTAATGAAATGATCTTGTTATTTTTGTTAATGAGCACATTTTAAAGCATTCTTCATTTCAAGTGGCTTATTTATGAAAAATAAAGGGCACTTAATATTTCAGAAGATCTTTTTCTCTAAAAGTTATTTTTATACTATATTTTGAAGTCTGCGAATTTTTCAGAATCCTAACTGCAGTCCACACCGTACTCTTAAAATAGCCAAGCAAAACAAAAACTCACACCCAAGCTTTCCCTATGGCGGAGATGTCATGCAAAACTTGTTGACGCCTGACTGATGCGGTGTGACACACTCCAAATCCAGAAAGGATTTTACACAGAAGTGCCATATCTCATATGATCCTAGGGTCTCAAACAGATAAGAATTAAGGCTACATGAACATGATGGTTAGAATATTTTTAACTTTTCCATGAAGTTTATGACAATCCTGCTTTACAGCAGTGATGTTTGACAACAGACTAATCAGGAGACACTAAGCCAGGAATTCACGATTTGCTAGTGTTTAGGTTAATGATGTCTATGTATTGTGATCCAGGAAGAAGTGTGAGGGAAGAAGTGCCTGGAAAGGCAGAAATTTTATTTTTTCCCCCCAAAGAATAATAAAAATATCTACTTAGAAATCAGCTGGGCCAAGGTGTCAAGCATAAAGTTATGTGACAAGCTGTCATCTGAACACTATTTCTGACATGGCTTTAGGATCCAATCAAAATTTATTTATAAGCTATCATTTTAAATTACTTGCAAATAGTTCTAATGAGCATGTTTCAGAATTTTGATATTTTAAAACTCTTTCAGAAAAACCTTTTGAATAGGGATTAGTTTTGGCATGGCTCTCAGTAATAAATCCCAAATGATAATCATCAAATAGGTTCAAATTTGTGCAGCAGCCATAAATACAGTAAAAGTAGGATGCTGTTTGACATAGTAGGGATTCTAATATCTCTTTCTCAGTAGCTTCATGCTTGTGCTATGGAACAAAAGAGACATTTTACATGTGCTTTGCACTAATGTAAATGAGTCTAAGTTCTAGGGAATGAGTCTAGGGAATAGTAAGTGGGGATTGAACATTTTTCTTTACTGTCATAGCTTTGAGAAAAATTTGACTTTTCAGAAGAAGTCTCAATTTCTATACAGGTGTAAGGATTTTTTTAGCACTTACATAAATGAATATTACCTATTAAGAAAGATTGGTAGTGATGCCATAATATAAGATAGTAGGAACTTTAAATAAATAGAAAGACATAAGATCTGGGCAAGTTGTTCTGTTTAAGAATAGAAATTGAATATATTATAGCCTCAACTTTCTAAAGTATTAACACTAAATAATTTAAACCAGCTGAAATATTCACCCTAAAAAGAAAAATATTTAAGTTATTTTCTATTTTATGGTCTGGACAGTAGTTGCTGTAGCAAACATCATATATGTTCATATATATTTCATGGTGGTTTCATCTCCCTTTTCAGGAGAATATCAACTTCTCTTTAAAAAGTCTTACCCTTTATGATTGAAATGATGACCTTAACAATTTGCTTTCACTGTGATCAGGCAGGTGAGACGACTTTCCTGAGTATAGATTATGTGAGGTTTAAAACAGTAGTAAGGGGCAGGTCTGTTAGTGTAAGTGAAGGACTGATCTAGGCTGTCCCTCTTCAGCCACAGAATAAAAGATTTCTTCAGATGCCAAAGAATTTAGCATTTTTTTGCTGCATAACTCACCATTTGAGTGAACTTGGAAATTATTCGACTTATTTCTGTCTCCCTTCTTATCCAGATCCTACTTGAAATTATGCCTTGCTCTCCAGTGTTGCCCACTAAACATCATTGATTTATCGTGGATCCCCCTAACAGTGTGTAATGGAGCATGCCAGTTGAGATCCGGGAATGAGAACCAGGCAGTGGAGGAAGGTTGGTGGGCGCTGCTGCATAGGAACATGAGCAGACAGCCCCTAGGAAGCCTTAGAGATGAATAATTGAGACCAGCTGGAAGCTCCCTCCTTTCTTGGCATACACATGGAAGGGTAAACAGGACTGCCAGAATGGCATCAGAGGAGAAGTTGTTCAGAAGTTGTAGCCAGACTTCCTAAAGAGGAAAACATCAGGCTTCTATCTAGAAACAGCATAGAAAAGAATTCCTTACACAACTGTGTATTGGGGAACTATGCAATAGTATTGCATCCCTTTCTGCGATGGTCTGAAGGAGAGGATGTGGAAAGATGGCATGAAAGTGCTCTGATTACAGAAAGGATGGCCTTGCTGGAGGACATGGCAGGCATTGCCTTGGCTTCTGTTCACTGTTGCAATGGAGAGATTACTGGTGCTCAGCCTGAGTTTAAAGCACTTGACCTCTCACTTAATACATTGGTACTGTATGGGACTGTTTTCCAATTGCAGCTAATGCTTATTGAATTTACATCATTTACTGATGAGACTTTATTCTAAATTCAAGATTGAATAAAAGTTGTTCAAGCAACTCTACACTCCCATCCAGTTTTGCTGTCATCTACATCTTCCATTCTTTCCTTCTCTCCTGAGGTTCTGGCCCATTAAATAGTTATAAATCTGTCTTCTGGCCTGCTTCATTTAGACTACCATGATTTTGACTCTTGGTGTATATTTGACTCATGGTTAAAACCCCTTCTTTGTGTTTGCAAACAAACGGTGTGGCAGCTTTCAGTTTAAGATTGATTCATTCTTCAAATGGGTTAATGGTGCATACCAGCAGATGGTGAGTCTTCAGAGGACAAGGCATTTTCAGATTCACCTCTGGCTGTGTGTGGCTCCATTCAGAGTGGGGGCTTAGATCCCAGCAAGAAATTGCAATAGTGCATGGACACCTGACTTTGTAGGCTTAAGGGTGGTTTTGCTCTTCAGAAACAATAGACATTGGATTCTGTGAACAAGAAAAAGCACCAAATACTGTTTTGGAAGCAAGATTGTATAGTCCTTACCAAGCTCATATTGGGTTGCTTAAGCTGTGCGGTGGTGGGGGAACAAAGATGCTACAGAGAGGTTGCCAGACCTCCATTGCAAAGCAATTGCAACTGTGATCTTTCCACAGCCATTAGGTACAGTTTATAGCAATGCAATACTCTAAAGCAAGCTAGAAGATGAACTATTCATAATGGTCTTATAATCATATTAATTCTAAAATATGGATTTTTTTTTTACTTTGAGTTCTAAGCTCCAACAGAAAAAAACAGTAAACATACAGAATTGTATTTTTTCTAGAGCAGAATGATATAAACATATCAGACTGTGCTGTCTGCACATGCCACTACTGCAGTCTCTTCAGCTAATTTCACTTGGATCTCAAGGCAACGGAGGCAACGATGACAGATGCACAGTCTGCTGCTGACCTAAAATGTGTTCTCTAGAACACTGAGATACAAAATTACTGTTGGTTTTGGAACATATTTTGAACAAGTTTGTGTTTTAAAGGTAAGCAATTAAAAGCAATTTGGATGTAGCTGACTTTTTGTCAGGAAGTGAAATTGTAATGAGTTAGTTTTACCAATGTTAAGTTTAATATTTAAAACATTTAAATGTGTTAATATATAGATGGCCTAATGGTTGCGTGTGGCTATATTTTGCTAAAATTGCCTAATATCTACATATAATCTGAAAAATAAGTCATTTAAAGAGTTAATAAATCTTTATCTTCAACTCTGGAATTTGCATTCATTTTATTTTATTTTATTTTACTTAATTGTAATAATGTGCTCGTGTTTTACTTGGGTACTTAAAGTTCAGCATATGCTTTGCTGAACTATGGCTTGATTGCAAGTATGAGAGAATATTTTATTAAATAGACAGGAAACTGAATTCATTAGTCTTCCACTGCTTTCCTGCTCATGCTGTATAGCTTAAGAGCAAGTCTTAATATCTACTTGAGATAAATATAGCATTTGATAGCAAAGTAGTGGATTAAATCAAGTTTTCTATGTTTGCTTGATGAGGGAGACAACTTTTTGTATTGAAAGGATACAGTCTGTGCCTTTGTTATGTGGTCTATAGTATCCTGTCTCATTACTTTAGGATTCATTAAAGAAGTCTAGGAAGCAAAAAGACCAAAATACCAAAAGACTTGAAGAAAGCAATGGGAGAAGTCTTGCTCAGATGACTGCCTGCAGACTGTTTTCCCATATCCTAGTGAACCTGACACATGTACATGTGGTTGCCAGGCACAGAAGAGGAGACTTGTGCCCTTCTGCATGAGGAGATGCGGCAGCCAGTAGAGGTTTCCTAGGAAATCTCAAATGGCAGCTCAGGCAAATGAACCAGACCTCTAGGGTAGCGGTTCACAAGCTCATAGTGAGCTCCTGCTGTCCCTCCCAGTTCTTCTGATGTCGCTGTGAGGATGATGGCCTGCACCATCTGGACTGCCTGTCTTCTCCACATCAGTCAGATTTGCCTGGCCTGCTCGTGCAGAAGCCAGGCTGAGGGCTGACATCTCTACAAGGCTCTCCACAGGCATGCACGGGAGCTGCTTTCCTCATGGAGGGAATTAACTGCACAGACTTAAGCAGTCTCACGTGTGAGATCCAGTCTTGGAAGACTCAGGCATGTACAAAAGAACTGCAGCAGTTTCTGAAAGCAAGCCTAAATCATATTATCCTTCTGGTTTATTTTTGTGAAGTGTTTTTTTCTTTCCTCACAATAATCTGTTATGCCGTTTTTATAAGCTGCTCAGGAGTTAACTAAAGAAATTAAATATGAAGATGAAAAGGATTAGTTATATAGGATGTGGAAAGGATGTTCATAAGTGTCTCAATTATTTAATTACAAATTCTGTTACAATATGAAAGGATAGTTATGTGTTCAGAATTTTACCAAGAAGATGGTATTTTGACAAATGTCACAGTATCTTACGATACTCTGAATATGAAAACATAGTGAGATTGATTAGGGAAAAAAATATGTATTTTTTCCCAGTAAAGTAAAAACTAGCTTTAGTATGTTAGTACTTAACCTTCTTTCTAGAGATTTAACAAATATATAGGATAAAACAGAAGAAAGTATTTAAACATTCTTAAATTTTAGGTATTAAGAAAAGAAAAAGCTTTGTATATATCTAAAGTATTTATGTGCTTTTTTTCTTGCAAATATACATTAAATTAGATTAAATATACAGGATTATCCTGATGAAATTTACCATTTTTATGAGCTCTAGTCATCCTCACACAAAGACCTGGTTTAAGAAGTCTTTTATAAATATAATAGCATATCATGCAGCTATTTAATGACATTTTGATATTCTAGCTGCTCATTGAATATTTGCTCCCTATTGCCTTTCATAGCTCATATTGCCAACAGCATGTTTTCTGTAAGTCAAATTGTTTCTGTATGCCATTTTAGAAGAAAACATAAACAAGCCTCACAGTAGGATTTTTGGAAGTATTTAGTTAAATAGAATAGTCATTGAACAGGATTGCTTTTAAGGTTAAAAATAAGAAAATGATTTTATTAATAGTATTGGAAAAACCTGATTCGTGTCAGGCTATAAGTTTGAAGGGTATAATAAAAAAATGGAGAAGCTACAAGCTGGCTCACAGAATTATTTACTGAACATACAGACTGTTTTTAGTGAAAATTTCTGAACAGTTTTCTTTTAGCTTTAGAAAACATTTGCCTTGCTGTAACTGTAATATGATGTGTGCTGTGCCATTTTGTTTTAACTAAGAGGTATTTTTCTCACCTGTTCCCTTGAATTAGCTTTTCTGGCTCCTGCTCACCTACTTAACTATGTTTGTTACTTCAGCATTTCATGATCACATCACAGTGATTATCTGCCAAGTAAAATTGAAGATACTGAGATTTTCTAAATGCCTGAAGTCTGCTTTCCCAATGTCATCCTGTCACAGTTCTATTGAATGGAGTCACTCCAGTCAGAGCTGCTCCTTACAGAGCAGATGAGGCAGAAGCAGGAATGCATGTTTTTCATGAAAAACCCTTAACTTAAGGTCTTAAGTGGCTACAATTTTTGATCTGATATTTTGAGATGAATATGAAGAATATGTGTCAGTCACAATGGGTGTGGAGTTTTACTTAATTTGTCCCAAAGAAGAATTCAGGAGTATCTAGCAATTGAAGGCTACTGCTTCCTTCTGTCAGAAAAAAAAAAAAAAGAAAGAAAACACCATTTGGTTTATCCTGAATAAGTCTGACATATCTCCTCACACAGCTTGCATGCATACAATATCAGGCATTTCTGGAAATAGGGTGAAATTTAATCTTTAAGTTTGCTTGTTTGCTCAGCTTTGTAATGCTAGTGTCTCCAAATTAGGGCCTGGGTTTTGCTTGACTCTTGTGTGAACGAGCAGTAGAACCAGAGCATAAATATGAAAGAACTCTCTCCTGTATTACAGAGAGCATCACAGTAAATCATAGAACTGCAATCTCTGTACTGAACATAAGGGACATCTCTGTCACAGTCTCCTAGAAGTATATCATGTTGTAGGAAGGGACAGCGAGGTGGAGAGCATCTGCTTGCTTGAACACATGCCCACAGGGAGTAATCGGGTATGAAAAGGAGTGGAGTGGTGAGTGGATGTGTGTAATCTCTGGATGTTCCTGAGTTTGGAGAGCCGTTGTGCAACTCCTGCCACTGTCCTCAGGGCAGGAGGCTTCCACGCTGAACATTACTGCTGTGTACCCAAAGCTTTTTAATGACATACAACAGAACAATCCACTTAATTTGTAATGTATGGCATTTCTACATAATATCCTCAGTATTCAGTCAAGAAAGACAATGCACAAAATCAATATCCATGTAGTAAGCTGAAAAATGTCACTAAGCCTGACATTCTCTTGACTCTGTTAACACTGACACAATACTTTGCTCAACAGGAATTCACATTGAATGCTTTTATGTATTCCTGAATAATTAATATGCACAGATTGGGATATTGCTTTCTATCTGAAGGCAATGAATACATTATAAAAACTGTTTCCTGCCACTTAAATTACCATTTCTTTAAAATATTGAATTACAAATATATTACTCCTTTATAATGTAGGGCTATTTCATGAATGCCGTCAGTACATTCTGTTTTTCTGTTGAGTTACATGACCCAGTGACAATCCTATTTAGTCTAGGAATTTTGTGCATCACCCAGTAAAATATTACAAAGCTTTTAACTATTAAATGATATTTTTGTATACACAGCGTGTAAAGCGTATCATGCTGTGCACTAAGCAAATTCTATCACCATTTTTGCAAGTAAAAATCTTTAAAATAAAAAATAGATTGGTTTATAAATCTTTTTGTAGACCTATTTAGCACAATGGTTCAATTAATCAGAAGAAAGAATAATTTCTAAGAATGCTATATTTGCTGAAGATAAAAGACTATAGTTTTGTGTTATAAGTTCTTTAAAATGCCTTTAAAAATGCAGAAGAGGAAACCGGGAGTCAGCGAAGAAGCTTATTAGCTATGGTTTCCTTTTAAATAATATATCCTTGGTGATTTGAAGAATATACATTCAGATGAAAGTCAGCACGTTGAAGTGATTGTACCTGTAATTGTGTTTAATTTAGTCATAACATTGACAGTTGATTTCTTAGTAAAATAAATAAATAAAGTCTACTTGATTCTTAATTTTTTAAAATCTGCATAGATTCATGTAAATCATGGTCCAAGGTTAGCCAGCCTCATCATTATTAACTGTAGAAAGGTCTCATATGTGAAAGACACATGAAAGATTTCTAGTGAACATTTCCTTCCTTTATCTCTTTTGTAACTTTAGGCTTAGTCTAGACATGTAGACATGATTGAATGAAGGAGAATGCAGCTAACAGGAGAATCAGTTATTCTGGTATTTGGTTATCTTACGTTTTTCCAGTTCAATCAATAACTTGAGCTCTAATTATGATGCAATGACACTGCCCACCTCTTCTGATATGAATGGCTTAAATTGTAAAAACGTGTTGGATTGGGTCAGTCACAGTTGTTACTCTGATTTCAAACAGTTACTCTGTTCTATAGTACAAATTTTATTTGTTCTTGGAGTCAACTATTTGAAATATATTTTTGTGATTTTAATTACATCTTTGCATAGTATAGTATATATGAATCATTTTAGTTTATATGAATCATTTTGAGTGTGTATTTTCAATGTTTATAACTGTTTCTCAAAATGAAATAATTGCTACAATGTGATCTATGGATTTTCGTATATTTTTATAATATATCTTCTATCTAAATGAGTACTTTGAGTTTGATAAATTTACTAAGGTCTGTACTGATAATATAGTAGTCTCGGTGAGAGCAAACACATATGGAGTGTTTTACCTTTAGCTGGAGCTGCTGCTTCAGCTATCAAACTAATGGGACAGTAATGGAACACTTACTAACAAAATTAATGGGCTGCATTCTTTTCCTTGTCACTAGATCTGTATGGCTCCATTAAGTCTGATTTGTTCAGGGAAGAGTGGAAAGAATGATGATGATGCTAGTATTTTGCCATATAATTGAAAGAACTCTATCACTTTTCTCTCTCTTTTTTTTTAACATTCATGAGTGAGTTAGCATCTTGTTAAGCCAAACTTCAGCAAGCTGATAGATGTTAAACAAAATCTGTTGCAGTATGGTTTTGTATAAAAATAATGTGTTGATTCTCATCTTTGTGTGACTCTTACATTCATAAAAGAAAGAGGTCAAGGATATTTGTTTCTTCTGCCTTTGTTCATTATCCTAGATACTTCTACTAGAGGAAGTGGTTTCTGTGGGATTTTACAGTAATCCACAGGATTTTATTTTTATTGAGTCTTTTTCCTGCCACTGTGCTTGATAGCAGTTGTTTCAAAGAAGTTCAACCATGTACAGAAAATGAAATGTAATAGCAATAATGTTTACTTTCTATTAAAGTATGGATTTTTTGAAGAGACTAATTTACTGGGAAAATTCTCCGTAAGACTGTTTTACACCTACAGTCTAATATCAAAACCCAGTGTACAACCTTTTTTAAAGAAAAATACTCTAATTTGACACAGATGTCTATCCCATGCAATATGTTTTTCTCAGTATTATAGCTGAAATGCTGCATAGTTGCTTAAGTATTTCTATCCTGAGATTTTGTTTGAGATATGGGAAGTGAAATGTTCTAGAAGTTTTTTTTCTCCTTTTATATTAACCTGGTCCCTTTGCACTCCGTTTTCAAATTCCACACAAATCTGCATTCCCTGTAGTAGACCATGCTACTAATTGGCTAATAGGATATAGGTAGCATGGCTGTGAACTATCGTATCAGGAAACATTCATTAAAACTATATCTGATAATTACATCTGTTTATCTATATATAGCAAAAACTATATATGGCCTGCATTAGGAGGAGTGTTGCCAGCAGGTCGAGGAAGGGGATCTTCCCCCTCTACTCAGCTCTGGTGAGGCTGCAGCAGAGTGTTGTGGGCAATTCTGGCCTCCCCAGGTCAAGAGGAACTTGGAGCTTCTAAAGACGGTCCAGCGTAGAGCAACAAAGATTATTAAGGAACTGGAACATCTATCTTATGAGGAAAGGCTAAGTGAGCTTGGCCTGTTTAGCCTGGAGAAGAGTGAGGGGAGATCTGATCAATATGTATAAGTACCTGAGGGGAGAATGTAGGGAGGATGCGGCCAAACTCTTCTCAGTGGTGGCTAGTGACAGGACAAGGGTAATGGATACAAGTTGAAAAATGGGAAGTTCCATCTCCATGTGAGGAAGAGCTTCTTTTCTGTGTGGGTGACAGAGCGCTGGAACAGACTACCTAGAGAGGTCATGGTGTCTCCTTCTATGAAGATCTTCCAAAGCCACCTGGCTGTGCCACGTGCTCTAGGTGTCTCTGCTTGAGCAGAGGGGATGGACTAGATGATCTCTAGAAGTGCCTTCCAATCTTAACCATTCTGTGATTCTGTGGTATGTCTGCCTAAGTAGTGACCACTTTAAATCATCCAGGAGTTTTACATATTAGGGCATTTTTCACTTAGTGTTTATGGGCACCTTGAAGAATCTCTGTGGGCAGTAGAAATATCTGTAGCGACATGTGATCTGAATAGACCTCTTGAACAGTTAAGCTGCTACAGATCCCCCCTCTGCTCCCCAAATGATGTTGCTGTATGAAATGGAAAATTTTAAATACAACTATTATTCCCTCATGCTCAACATGTGAAAGACTGTACATAAATAAAGCTTCTTTACTAACCTGCATATGAGCAAAAGGAGTATAATAAGAATATGCTACTTCAGAGAAAAGAAAGTATGATTTGAAACTCCATGGTTGATCTTACTGTTTTATCTCTTCTGGGTTTGAGACAACCATAGTCTTTGTGTTCATGTAATTATTGTCCGTAGCATTTGGAATGCCTGTGGGATACTGGTAGAATATAATGTTAGAGACTTAAAGCAGAAGTGACTTCTCAAAATCAAAGGTTGATGTATGCCTTAGAGCCTTGATTTTCTCATAGTTGATGATGGCATTTCTCATATTCCAGAGAGTGGAATATGGTGCTCTTTCTTTCTCATTTGTGTTAGGCTGCTACTGTTCTTCAACGGTATTTTAGAGACTTTGCCCAATATAAACATCTATTACGAAGACGAAGCAACAAAACACAAATGAATATAGATTTTTTTCCAGGTTTAAACATGATAAAACAAGATCATTTTCAGAGAGTAGTTTAAAGCAGCATTTATTTATTCTGAAGTAGTGTATTTGTATTCAAGTACTTGCTCAAGAACACCTCCAGAGACGGTCGTTGTCTAGCTCCAATGTTAAGGATTGCTGCAGAGCTTTAAATGATTTGCTTATTATTATCTTCCTGTGACAGATCCAGATATTGCAAGATTTCTTTATACCCTGTAATCTGATTTTTATCGGATTTACTGCCATAAAGATTTAAATGTTTCATTTAGATTTTGTGCTTTTATTAAAATAACAAAGTTAAATTGAAGTAACACTCTGTCCCCAAACCAAAACACTTCATAAAGAAATAATAAAATTGTCTATTTAATTTTCTTTTTCTGATTTCAGAAGCAGAAGAAACAGTGCAACTAGAATGCATTTATTAAGGTTCCATCAAACTCTCCTTTTACATTTAGGGAAAATCAGAAAAGAAACCTTAATGGGAAAAAAAAAAAAAGCCTTTCTCTTTTCTGCACCACTTCTGAGATTTTATGGATTGGCATAATGTTACGGTTAGCATCTTCCTGTGAGCAAAAAGAGGAAGGAACCTTATATGAGAAAACAAAAATTAATTGTTAGACAAATGAAATGTTAGCCTAATGAAAATATGCTACACAAATAGTTGTTATGCTTAATCCAGTCCAACTATACTAACATTCATATTCTTAATTATCAATCTAATAAACAACAAATCTCATGAATAATATAGTTTAAAAATGTTATAAAGTTTTTGTTATCTACCCATTGATCATTATTTATACTCTCTCTAGATGCTAAGGTAGGCAGCAACCATCCTCTTTAAAAAGAAGGGAAAGTGTTTTTTGATCCTTCCCAAATCTTCTCCAGGGGGAGTGTAGTACTGATGGCTTTGTCTTTCTCATTCTCACTTTCCCATGAGGTTATTAATACATTTTCTGTTCTTTCTTCACTGATCAGCGTCTCCATGATATGCATTCAGTTTATATACAGTTTGCTTTACACATGCTAGATACATCCCTTTTTCTTCTAACTTGTTCTTTGTTCTACTTGTTTGTCTTAAAACCTTTTTGTCTAGCTGGGGCTGTATTGCCCTAAACCATATTATTATGTTAAGGCCATAAATGTTTCGTTCTACAGATAATAATTACTTGCTACTACTAGCCATATAAAAGCTGTGATTATACCAAAAGATGGTATATAAAATACAGGCAAAAGTGTAACAAAATGGGCAATAGCCACCTGGTTATTAGAAAAAAGAAAAAACAAAAACCTGCCATTACAACTAAACAAGCTAAGGCAAAGCTTCAGGTATATTATACTCAGGTGTAAAATATACTCAGGGTATATTCAGTGGTGATATACAGTCTTGTTTTAATGTCGTCATAGAATTTGAAGTCCCCTCTGCTCAAGATAGCGCCCAATCACCAAGCTTCAAGGAGAGAAGCAGCAAAAGCCGAAGAACAAAAGTGCTCTTAATGTAAAATGAAAGCAAGAAGTAGAAAATTAAGAAGTGGTAACTGAATTCAGGGGCTTGGAGAGTTTACGTGTCCTGAGGAAAGTGAGAAAAAAAATAGTTAGAGCCTCATCTTTATCTATAAAAACACCCTTTTCTTCTCTTGGAATCTAGACTTAGGTCTGGATTTCCATAGAAATTTTTGGGTGCATCACTGCAAAGGTCCGCGCAGGTTCTCATGTAGTTGCAGTGCTGCTCTGTCCATTGTGATTGAGGATTTGAAAAGCATCATGCTAGCCCACAGCCAGGAAAAGGTGAAGAGTACAGTCAATGAGTATTAAAA
Source organism: Tinamus guttatus (assembly GCF_000705375.1). The sequence continues at coordinate 79,357 of NW_010581712.1, read as the reverse complement.
ATTGAGTATTTTGGAATTATTAGTAAAATAAGGCTCTAATAGAGGTACATTTATCTCAATCCATTACAATAGAAGGAGCGAGACAGTTGCAGATAGTGTTATCAAGCTTAAGCTTATCTTTTCCTAATGAAGTTCCAAAACTAATCAGTTTCTATGCAGTTAACACACTGACAACAAGCAAACTTGCTGAAAATATACTTTTATCACAGTAGCAGTGTCAAAACAGTATTATTCATTTGCAGGTAAAATTGCTGTGTTAACACAGTGACTTCTCACTTGGGCAATTAAATATTTGAAGTTACAAAAAAAAAAAAAAAAAGTAATGCCTTAACAGCTCAGGTTAAGAACAATAATAATAATTCAATTCAGTATAGTACCTTGTCTTGTTGCAGCAAGAATACTAAATAGATCATATGTAGCAATAAGAAGCAACTATTTCTGGCATCTCTTGCTCTTATTTGTACATGAAAGATACTCCTCAAGAAATGTATACTTACACACAATTTTTCTTTTAGTCAAAACAGTTTCAAGGGAATAATTTTATTTTCTTAGCTAAATAAAGTAAATAATGGCTGTAAGTAAGGAAACAGATGAAATCTCTTTTTAAAAAAAAAATATTTCACTTTTGCTAGAGGAAGTTGATTCTCTCATTTTATCCTCTGCCTGTATCCAATCTTAATGAGTGAAAACTCATTAACAAAGGCAGCTTATTCTCTATGAACAATTCTGTTCTTGGTGAAATTCCTGGCTGCTTTAGTAACTGCAGAAAAACAATAGGTAATTGACAAAAGTTGCTAAGGTTCTTTGAAGAAGTCACAGATCAAGGTGCTTTTAAAGAGAGCATTTAAGTTATTTTAAAAGAAGCACTATAGAATCAGTGTCATTTGTTATCTAGTAAAGCCTTCCATAACCCAACAATACCCATTTTTCCTTTTTAGCACTCATCATGTTGTCCTGCAACTCAGGTTTATAGGGAAGATATTTCTTTCTTAGTCTTAAATCAGATGATGGTCAGCAGAAGTAATCCTCCAGGCAAAATTATTCCCAGGCTGAGCTTGAAACAAGTTTGGGTTCATTTGTTATATTCTCAGTATATGTGCACACATCCAACTGACACCAGTAACAAGCAATGCACTGAGAAAAACATAGAGCTTTGAGATGTTATTTGTGTTAGACAGGAGTATTTTAGTATTTTTCTCTGTATTAATGCTATCATGTTTTATAATCAGCAGTGAGGTTTGGCCGCCAGCCTACTGTGTGCTATCATGTTGTATTCTCGCAGTACAAATCCCTGTGGTAATATTATATTTGCTTACCACTTTATGGGAAAATTAAGATACAGGATATTGTGCATTCTGTAAGTAACCAACAAACTACCTAGAAGTATGGTGAGACTTTAGAAAATGATTAGCTAATTTCTATCCAAATGCAGTTGTCATTTAGCAGCCCAAAGTCAATTGTCCTTTGCTTAAATGTTAAAAAGAAACATGAAATGAATCCAAGGAATCTCACAATCGAGCAAGTAAAATGTGATATTAGGCTGAAATTTCAGTGAGATCTACTTCTGATTCTTTCAGATATTGTGGGTTATTAAATAACCAAATTATATTCAAGTAATTCAGCACCTGCTTCATCAAGCTACAGAGTATGGAATTAGATATAGACCACTTCAGCTTCACTGATTTGATTATGTAGTAGAGAGAGACTGGTGAATATACATTAATCCTATGAAATTAAATCAAGAAAATTAGCTGAAGATATTCCTAAGGGTATGTTTGGTGTCTATCTGCATAAAATGCCGAATTACCTGCTTACTGCGATAACTTTTTTTGTGATGGGAAATGTAAGGGAAGAGCTGAGTTTACATACAATTTTAAGCAGGAATATACAGGTTCAAACTAGAACTCCTCTAACTTTTGGCTCTGACAGCAGCTAATGGCAGATTCTTAGAGCATAAGAACAAAGCAAGTGCATGATTTTTCCCTCTCACATCTCTTTCATCTCCAAATTAGGAAAGCAATCTATCTGGAATGTAGAGATTACACAGTTGTATATATTTAATTATATATGATGTACGTTCTTCCACTATTATAAGTAGTTGGTTGTTCTGTTATGGTCTCCATGGCATCCTGTCTCGTGTATGCAATTATACATGCTCTGAAGAAGCATTTCCTCCTTCTTTGCTTTAAAAATTCTTCAGGGTAATGTCGTTTGATATTTCCTCATTCTTCGTTTTGAGGTGTAATGATGTAGTATGTAAATAAGGACTATACATTTTTTTCTCTATTCTGCTTATGATTTTGTAGACTTCTGAACCCATTGTTTTCTCTTAATAATTTAGCATTTTCACATATAAAGACATCCAATACTTCTAACCATAGTTTCGTCCGGTTTGTGACTTTTCTGTTGGCACAGTTTAGAGGAAATTTATTTCTCTCTATTATCATTTAAGACACAGAGGTTTATCCTGCAGATATTTCAAGCTGTGTGAGATCAACTCCACATCAATTTTCTTTATTTCAGGTTTAAATATGGGCATTGATGGCTTATATTATTATCAGCAAATCAGACTGTTCTATTTTCAGGAAATTCTTAGTCTGGACATCTTATACTGTAACTGAAAATAATGTTTGTAATTTTCTCATTATTTTATAAGAAGTCATTCAGTTTTCTGTGCAATTCCACTTATAAGTGATTTAGTTGTTAGCAATATCAGCATTAACTTTTATTTCAATTTACTGAATTTATTTGAATTTACTGAAAACATCATAAATTGATAATAAGATGATAAAACATTTTTTTGCAGAACATATGAATGAAATGTAGGTACTCCCAGCATTACAAAAATCTTTGATTTGTAGGTGTGTTTCATCAAATATTTCTGCCTGAAATGGAGCTCCAACATGACAAAATATTTATGATTCACAGTCATTTCCATTTTTGCTTGGGGACAAAATGGAATTTAAAAAAATGAAGAGATAAGTAGAGAGGACAGCATGTTTAAGAAAAGTCAATATCCTTGTGTGGTTAGTATACCTATCTGAAAACTGAGACACAGATTCTGTTTAACTTATTCAGAATAGATACTTGAACTGTGCTTTACCATACTCCTAAGTAATCTCTTTGCTGTAAGCAATCACCACAAGCTTTTGGTGGATTATAAAATACATCACCATTTTTGGCCAGTTTAACCTGAAAAAACCATACCTGGCTAATGCTTTTTATAACCAGTGCATTTCAGCCCTGGCATTTTAGGTTCAATGAAACATTTTATCAGTAATATCTCTGGTTTATGTTTTGCATACAGGTGTCTCTTGGACTACTCCATGCTCGTGCCACCCATATCCTCTGGCCTCCACAACGCTGGCAGAAGTTACAGCCAATGCTACCTCCGGAACGCAAACCTCTTCAGAGAGAGCAAGAATAACTGAAATATTCAACTGGAAAAACACTGCAGTGAAATTTAACCAGGAAGAGTTGCAGGGATTGTAACATCACAAATAAGAGTTTTGTCAAGTATGCTACAACATCAGGTACCATCCGAACACATACATGCAACATATTCACATTAAAATATTACCTTAAATGTAAAGTCTTTTAAAAATCTTTAACATGAGCACATTGTGCATTCTTTCATTTTGAAATAATTATTTGTTGGTTGTAGAAGAATTGAATATTAAAATTTTTCCAAGAGCGAAAAAACATCTTTATTTGTTATATCTGTACCTGTACTTTTAAAAACCTTAAATAAAATGTTTTAATCTTTTACGTTTAACTTGCTTCTTTAGCAATGGAATAGATCCTTCATTATTACTGTTGATTTCATAGGAAAAAATAGACATTTGCACATAATTTACTTTGGATTGTCTATTTCTAATACTGAAAAATCAGTATTTTTAAAGCTGGAAAAATAATCATACAATGTCATAACTTTTTTCATAAGTTATTGAGTCATTTTAATGCAGCTGTGTTTATTATTTAACTGAATACATCTTATTTATTCTTAATATCTTTCAGTAGTGTTTTGTATAAACATTCCTTGTACATCTTGTCGAAGTAGATATTCAAACAAAATACACAGATTATATTACAGCATCTGAACAAAATTTTTCATTTATTTTTCAAGGATAGTAAATCAATTTTAGTATTGATTGCCGCATTTCTTAGAAAATAGGTAATTAATACTATAAATACTATAAAATTTATACCATAAATATGCAATTAATATTATAAGTAAAATCTATGAATGTGCAGTAAATCTTCTGCACCATTATAAGTGAAAAGAACTTGAAGAATTACATATTTTCAGTTTCCAATTAGTATAAAACATTTCATTCTCATATTACTCAAGTTTTCTTTCAGATAGGATAGTACTTGAAAAATTAAACAAATTGCATAAAATATTTTTAAATATTTCAGCTAAAATCATGCAATTATAAGAACTTCAAATAAGAGAAAAATAAGTGTATACATTTTTGAATGAAGAAGCTAACTAAATTTTATCATTATATAACAGGTCCAATTACTACCAAAACTAGTACTTACAGCTACTTTCTTAAGTGCCCTAGTACTGTAGATTCTCTGTGTAGGTGTCCCATGATCTTTTCCTGGCCCAAAAAGCAATTCCACTGACCTCTGCACTCTCCTTAATTAAAACTAATGCAGTTTCTCTGTAAATGCTCAAGTATTTTGATTCTTGTACAGTGACTGAAAACAGATGTTAGCAATCTTGTTTTAACGCCAAAACTAGTTAAGGGAACTGAAATGAGTTTGCAAAGTTTAGTACATTCATAACTAATTTTGTTGACAAAGTCACAAACATACATCCATGAAAAAGGAAAGGTCCCAGATGCTGCCCCAACTGCCACTTCCTGCACAGACACAGACATGCTTGTTTATATGTGTCTCTCAGTCAACCCCACACCCCACGGGCTCTCCAGAAGACCACTGGTCCCTCCAGTAACCAGCTCTTTCCCAGAGGTACACGCACACACACTCACCCTACTCAGTGGCTGATATTTGTTGGTCAAATCGCTCATTTTTCCCACCTCTGTTCCTCCCCAAGCACCATGATGGTACCCTTTCTCTGCCTTTGATGTCTCACCTCAACATCCTATAGAAAGTCTCGTGCAATCCCAATATGCACTTCCCTCATCCCAATATGTGTCCCAAAGCCCCCGGGCCATGTCCCTTCAGCCTGTGAGGACCTCCAGAGAGCCACTGCTGTGGGCTCACCACGACAGGCATCCCCAAGGCCAGGGGTTGATACCTTCCTGTGTCAGATCTGACAGAAGCTGGGCAAGGGCTCAGTCCTGTGATTCAGTTATTGGGAACCCTCCACCTGCCATGATGCCTCTGTGCTTGTAGTGATGAGCCTCTTATGGGCTGAGTGTCTTTCTGGGGTGATACTGGGAAGACCCCAGACGTATTATTTGGGTTACCCCACTTGGCATTGTTCCTATTTCTGTGTGTGTGATGATGAGACTTTTATCACATAACATTCCACAAGCTATGAACAATTAAATGACCCAAATATACTACTCTGCGTCAAAGCATCTTTTGCATGCATATATTCGCATGTATAGCTTTTTAAAAAATATGCATGAATTTATATGCATATATAGCATGTACAAACCCATACATATATAAATTACCTGGGTGCTGGAATAAGGAATACATCTATTAGTCTGAAGATGTTACAATGATGGGAGAGGCTGCCACCATTTTGGATGGCACAGAGTCTGATCCAATAATTTCCTATTCATGTGCTGGATTAGGTTAAAAGAGAATTTAGAGATGATAGTGGATTGTGATTGGGCATGACAAAGATATGATGTTGTGAATAGGGAAAAAAAAAACTCCATACTTTATAAAGAGCACTACAGTCTATAAAACACAGGAAACAATCCTTCTGTTTCATTTATTTACAATCCACTTTTAGGCACCATATTCAGAAAAAAAAAATGAGGCACGACTGAATTCTTTAGAGGAAATCAACAAAAACAAATAGAAACCCACAAAAATATGACCTATGCGAAATATTAGAAAGACTCAGATTTATTTAATTTGAAGATTCTGAGAGAGAATCTATCTTCAAAACCATAAAAGGCAAGTGGAAGAGAATCAAGTCAAGTGGAAGAGAATCTTATGTACTTCTAGTCCATCATGGATAGGAGAAGTGATGGGCTTGAAATACAGCAATAGTACTTTCACATTAAACACTGAGAAAGAAACTTTTGGAATGGAAGAATAAAACAACATTGGAATATTTTTCATTGCAATGCTTTAAAAATTGCCTAAACAAATAATTATCAGGACTATCTCTGAGACAGGACTAAACTTTATCCAGAGATCCACAGCAGCTATTTTATACATTTTGTAAAGAGTAAATTTGGTGCTGCCTTTGATGCTGGGCTGGCAGGCAATTGTCCCTATATGAATTTCCTTTATA